>PVJI01002340.1:0-147845 GCA_004026765.1 Micronycteris hirsuta
AAAGTGGTGATTCTGGACCCTCTTGTCAATTGTCCCCAAGCCCAAAGTAGGGGAGTTGGACTGGTTGGGGTTTCTAGCTTCATATCAGCTAGACAATCAATTTTAGCTGCACGGTTTAGCCCTATCTATATATCTGTGTCTGGACAGAGGTAGACAGATGGATAGATGATAGGTAGATGTGGCTCTTGCCAGCTAGATAACCATCTCTATGGCTCTCTGTGCGGAGCCTTGTGCTGGGTTTTACAGTTTCATTAGAAGTGGGAAGATTCCTTCAGGAAGTCCATGTGGTCACATGATCAATTGTAGATTGATGTTTGACACCTTCCAAGCTTCAAACTGAATTTGTCCTTGGTAATTTACTTCTTGGCTGTTGTTTTGTTATGTAATTTAAAAACCACTGAGAAGCTGGTGAGAGTTTGTGTCTCTGGCTCAGTCCTGCCAGACATGTCTTAGCTGCTTGTGCAACCTCGAGGGGGTTCAAGGTCCAGCCAGGAGCAGCACCAACCGCCGAATGTGACCTCAGTGCGACGTTATTTAGGTGAACTATGCAGAAAGCTAGGTCTCTCCAACCTCTCAACAGCTCTGGCTGTGAGCGGGGGAACAGAGACAACTCACTGAGATTTAGAGCTATAGGGAGGGGCCGGTGGACTCAGGGTCCCAAGTCTGAGGAGGGGGCTCCCTGGACTCCTCTGCTGCCAGGAGAGAGGACCCACGCAGGGCTGGCTCTAGGGGACCAGAGCTAGGACCCCCCTCCCTGTCCTCCACTAGAGGCAGAACTAACACACCTCCTAGAGACCCTGAAATGTGGATTCTCACTGGGCCAGAGTGACAAGGCATTGGGGGTGGGGTGGGTGGAGGGAGAGACTGGCCTAGTGGGGCAGTCTGCTTGGTGGCTTGTCCAGATGTTGCCCCTGACCCCCTCTTCGCAGAATCACTGTGACTTTTGGTTACTGTGCCTGATAAACGTCACCTGCCCTGGGATGGGAAACATGTTAACACCTTGAAGTTGTAGGAAGTACATTCGAAAATGAGGGGAGCTGCTGAGCATACAGGCAGAGAGAAGTGTGACAGGTGTTGCTGCTCTGATTGTCACTTGCTTTATGTAGCAAGATAGTGCCCTCGTTTCTTTTATGTAAAGAGTTCTGACTGTACATCGATCAGTGGTTTTCAGCCCAAGAGTCTACAGCCCCTGGCCGGGGGTGGTGCCAGGACACACGGGGGATTAGTACGCACATTTCAAGCCACCGGATTCGGAAGGTAGGCATATCGTTCATCAGTTTATTGTTTTCCCACTGTGTCCATGTATCTGTCATGACGGAACTTGCAGTGAAGCAGAAGCTGGAGACTCCAACCCCAACGGTAAAGTGGTATAGAGGCCGGGAGAGGGGGCGGCAGGACAAACAGGGAGGGCAGTCTACTGCACACACATGCACTCAGCTGGGAGCAAATTTTCCCAGGAAGAGAAACTTGACACCCGACTGGGCCAGCCAGGCTGCTCCTAGACAAGAGCTGCACTCACATACTTTGTAAAGTAAAAAATGAAGAATTACAGCACAAGGCATGTCCCCATTAGTGACAGTGGGAATGCCAGCATCCCGGTTCAGAGTGCTCACCCAGCATGTGTGGTCCTGCTTGCTCAAAGGGGTGCGGCCGCCTCTGGTTCCCAGACCTTGTGGAGAACTCAGCGGATTTTGTGCTGCCGCAGCTCCGGGGCTGCTGAGTGAGAGCCACGCCCGCTGCAGACAGAGGCCCTGGACCAACATGGTTGGCGGGCATACGTGAGGTGCACCTGCACAACCTGCTGGGACCGGCCCTGCTGTCCTCCCTGCTGCGCGGCTCTGGACTGCCCCTGGACCCTGTGACCCAGAGACTGCAGCGCTGCTGCGGTGAATGACCCAGCAGGGCGACCTTTCAGGGAATGACTCTAGACGTCCCCGTGTCTCCGTGCAATTGTAATGGCTAGTTACCTGTGAGGGTACATTTTTGTATTTAGTTTCATACCTGATGTCATTTGTTGTGTGATGCCATTGGCCAGGAAACCAAGGACTCTTAGTGCAGTTCTGGACCTGCCTTCAATGATGTCTGATTCTCTGGGCTGGGAGGTCAGCCTTCATCCCAGACCATTGTTTCTGTGTAAGACACACACGAGAGTCACCATGGGGCCAGCGGCAGGGGTTGGACATGCGATGAGTGAGACGGGATTTCCCAGGGTGCTCTCTGGGGGAGACCAGCACTGATGACAGCAATCCTTTAACTCTCTGAACTTGAACCTTTCTACAGAGCCAAAAGAGCACATTTACAATACTGCATATCAGAGGGAAGAGACGGCGGAATGTAAATGTCAGATGTCTGTGTGCTCGTGTTGATGGGAAGAACTGCAGAACGCAGACTCCAGGCGGTCATTTCAGCAGACGTGGGACACATGCCTTGTGGGACTCAGTGCAGCACACGAGAAACAAATGTGACTCAGGAGGAAAAGCAATGTTTCCAAAGGCGAGCAAACAGAGAGACAGCCAAGAAAGGAGACCTATTCCACAGGCCCGGTGACCGCAGCGCACCTGGCCTGTGCTCTGCATCCACCTGGGGAGCGCCCAGGAAGGCACAGGTCTCAGGACTATAGTCTGGTGGTTCCAGCGCCTCACACTCTGTGCTGTCTGCACAGTATTAGAGAAGCAAGTTGAAGAGAGGCCTGCACCAAGCATCCCTATGATAAAGGCGGGTCCTTCTGAGACGCCTTTGGGGATGTGTGTGTCGTGTCCCTGTGCCAATGGGAACACTGGAGCGAAGAAGAGACACACCAGTTAAAAGGCAGTGACAACCTGCCATCAGAGTGTCACACTAACGCAAAGTCACATGATCCTTGAGCACCAGAGGCTGTGTCAGCTGCGCTTTCAGAGCCCCTGGGCCTCATTCCTGTCTTACAAGGCAGGCGGAGCTTCATACCTACAAGGTTCTGTCCCATGACCAGTTTATCCCTTTCTTTGTGGACTAACATCCCTTCTTGCAGATGTGGTTAAAATTAAACCTGGCCTCTTTGTTAGGCAAACCCCACGGGCCACTTCAGGGTAATTTCCATAAATAGCGAGACTTATAATTAGGCACCTAAAGTTTTAAATGGCTGAGTGGACTTAAGTTATGTATCGCTTAACTTGGGGTGAGCTCAGTGCCTCAGCCATTGGGGCCCTGCAGACACCCATGCTTACTAATTCTGCCATGTTTTGGTGGAGAGTGCAGAGCCAGACTTGGTCCCGTACTGGACTTGCAACGGCCTGGCTGTGATCTGCGTTGCTTCTGAGAGCCGGGCTGTTATCCTGCGTCTGGAGGCTTCTCGCCCTGAAACGTGTCTGTGAGGAGGAACCACAGGTGCTATTCCGGGTGACACCCATGTGTCCGTCGGCTGCTTCTCTGAAACAAGCCAACTCTGCAAATGATCTGCCAATGGGGAGGCAGCATTCGCTACCAGGGAATAAGCTTCAAACTGGTTTACAGTCACCATTTCCAAGCAAGTGTTCACCAGCCTGTTACACATTCGATATTGACTGGGCCCCTCGGTTACCCAACACCATGGGCCAGCTGCCTGTCTGTCTTGAGCACTTAGGACAAATATTTTTAATAATTGAGAATCTCACTTCAAATATATTTTTGGAAATTTGTGTTTTATATTGAACCCCATGTTTGAGGCTAATATTATTAAACATTGGTTTGACTTGAAGGTGCCCATACAGGTCCAAACTGATTTTTACAATACTATCAGAGACTTGCCCTTCAGCATTTCAAAGAGGAGGTCTGGGCTTCCCCCTTTGGAATTATTTCCAATGTTAACAAGCCACACGGAACATGCAAGTGATTTCTTAGTGGTCATTGCTTTTTGACCAAAATATGGCATTGCCCATCAGACTGGGCCCAATTCACCAGGCTTGGCTCAGAATGGCATTCATTTCCAACAAGCAGACACATTCACGGGAGACAAAATCTCCCATTATCGTAAATATTCCTGAGATTTGGGCCACAGCCCCCCCCCCCCCCCACGTGGCACTGCAGGAGCAGTCTGGCGTCCTTCCACCAGTGGCTGCTCTGGGAATGAACAGATGTCCAAGGTAAGCATGGTATAGGGAGTTTCATTTGGTTGTCTTTGGTATTTTTCTTAAAACAATGTGTTTCATTAACTCAGGTGACTCGAGTGGGCATTGTAGATTAAATTATAGTAATTCTATTTACAGTTATTTAAAGATCCTGTAAATTAACACAGCTCTCACTGCCAACTTCAGCTTCGAAGAGGTCACTTGAAACTAAATAATAAAGCCATGATGGATTTTCAGGCAGTGCTCTTACTCATTAGTGAAAATTGAAGCTAACGAATGCCTGCTGCATCCCCATGATTGACTGCCTTGTGTGACGTGGGACTCTGGCTGTTTCTCTCCCAGGGTTCCTGCCCCCTGTCTCCATGCAGGCCGAGGTGTGCCAGGGGACTTGTGCCCCTTCCGTGTACCTTCTTGGGGCCCCCTCCTAGGTAGTGGTTGGTCAGGTACCTAACTTGGCCAATGAATGGAGGAGTCGGGCGGGTGGGGTGAGGGCGTGGGGGAGAGAACTTCTTCTAAAAAGGATCTGCCTTGGGAGAGAGGAAGCCTCTGCTCTTGCCTCGGATTGCACCCAGGAGCACAGAAAGATTGACAAGCGCCTGCACCAAACTCGGGACCGGGAGCTCCATGCTGCTTATTGTAGGAGCCAAAGGTCTCACTGCCGGGGCGCTGCAGGTGGGCAGTGCATAGCTGTAGGGAAGGACCCCTCACTGCCTGGGGGCAGCCGCAGCGCCCTGTGGTCACGGCAGGCATTGGTGTGCGCAGATGCTATTGCTTCCAGAGCCTCCCGCAGCCGAGGGATGGTGTCCCCTGAGAAAGTGCCCGACACCAGCTCCCTAACTTTGATGACACATATGTCTCCCAGTGCTGGCGCGTGTTCTCGCTGTTAAATCGTGACTTTTGTATCACGCCCTTTTGATGACCTTTGTGTTTGTTTTCTATGGTTGCTCCTTTATCTGGCATCACCACCTGTACCGTCACTGCTTTATGGATCCCCTTTATTTTAGAAAATGTCAGGCACACGTGTCCCCTAAGCACATCAGGTTACAGTTTCCTTTCAGAATTCCCCTGAGAGATGTCCGCGTGCATGTCCGGGCGTGTGAGGGGGAGTGGACGTCCGTGTGCACGTCCGGGAGTGAGAAGAGTGGACGACCGCGTACACGTCTGGGAGTGTGAGGGGCGGTGGACGTCCGCGTGCACATCTGGGAGCATGAAGGGGAGTGGACGTCCGCGTGCACGTCTGGGTGCGTGAGGGAAATGGACGTCCGCGTGCACGTCCGGGAGTGTGAGCGGGAGTGGACGTCCGCGTGCACGTCTGGGAATGAGAAGAGTGGACGACCGCGTACACGTCTGGGAGCGTGAGGGGAAGTAGACATCCGCGTGCACGTCCAGGTGCGTGAGAGGAATGGACGTCCGCGTGCACGTCCAGGAGCGTGAGGGGGAGTGGACATCCGCGTGCACGTCCGGGTGCGTGAGAGGAATGGACGTCCGCGTGCACGTCCGGGAGCGTGAGGGGGAGTGGACGTCCGCGTGCATGTCCGGGTGCGTGAGGGGAATGGACGTCCGCGTGCACGTCCGGGAGTGTGAGGGGGAGTGGACGTCCATGTGCACGTCCGGGAGTGTGAGGGGGCGTGGAAGACACGCGGTCAGAGACGAGTGCGGGCGAACGCAGTGAACACGCATGGTGCACGCACGTGCTGGCAGGAGCCTGACAGGGACACAAACCAGGGCAGACCACATTGTTGAGGGAGACACCAGACGGAGCAGCCCCAGGCGCCGAGCGGAGGCCTTTTCTGGAACGGGGAAGAGCGTGGTCCGTGACTCCGCGGTCTACCGCGGCCCCCGGCGCGCGGCCACGGTGAAGATCTCCCTCAGCCGAGTGGGTCGGGCTGCGTCTCCATGGGCACGCCGAACCGCGCAGGCAGCTCTGTCCCCCCGTTCCGTCCTGCGCTCCGTCCCGGGCACCCAGGAGGTTGCTCTTAACCAGTGTTCCTCAGGCCACGCAGCTGCGGGCGCGGGGGGTGGGAACAACACGTGGGCGAAGACCAGCATCTAGAAAAGCCTTTAAGCGGACACGGTGAACATGTCCGCATTGTGCTGGACCTTCGGAACCGGCTTTATTGATCTGGAGCTGGCAGTGCATTCAGGTCAGACGAGTGACGAGTGACGGTGCGGCAGTTGTCATCCGTGGTAAAGTTGTCTCCAGGAGGCACCACGGGCTACGCGTGGTCTGTGAGCAGCAACAGGTGCCTAACGGAGGGGTGGGAGTTCCTGGGACAAGCCTTAGCTCTGACTTCACGTCGTCCTTCGCACCTCGCTGGCCTTCAACACCCTGGCCGACTGAGACGCCGTACAGGCTGCGTAAGAATCCAGCGCAGCGAACCTTCCAGTTCCTAAAGGCCGAAAGTCGTGACGCAGGTGGCCTGTTTCCGTGTTTTCCGCCGCTAACTCTGAACAAGATTCATCAAGTTTTGGAAATTTTAAAAGATTTAACGTATTGGGTACTAACTCGATTTCGGAGTGAATTTCACTGATGACATTTTCTAATCATGAAAAAAATACTGCTTCAGAATACGACAAGTAGTTATAATAAGCTAACGTTGATGGAAGAAATGTCCAAACCCAGAGAGAGAAGTTTTGTACGGGTTTAAGGCAAACTGATGACATGAGGCAGGGAGCGAGAGCTCAAACGCTCCCAAGAATAACAATTGTGCATTTCCTTTTCTGCATTTGACATTGAGAAGGGAAGTAGGAAGATTACGGGGAGGGGGAGGAAGCAAGGCAGGAGTGGATTACAGGACGGTTAAGAAGATCGTGTGCCCTCTTGAGGGTTCCTACCCCGTGCGGGGGGATCACTCCTGGCATTCCACAGGTGTGTGACCTCCACGCACAGGAACAATGGACAGGGTTGTCCTAAAACCTTTCTCTAAAGGAGGTCTAGGCCAGGGGCGTGACTGCCCAGCCTGACCCGCCCAGTTAGGGATTTATGGTCAGACCACCGTGGGAGGTTATCTTCTACAGAACCCTCCCCCCCTTTTTATAACGATGTCTACCATCATGCAATCAGAATTATTAAAAGTATGAGTAAACTTCAAGCAAAGGAATGTGACACGAATTACAGATTTTCATGAGTTAAAGTTCTTGCTTAATTTCTAATTTTTTTAAATTTGCATCACCAAAACAATAGCTTGCAATTGCTTGAACTACAGCTTCACGCTTGACATGTGAAAGAACAGAGGTTTTGAAATAAATGTTTCTCTTCTGTCATGTGGAATTGTTACCTACCCGGTTAGTGTTTATTATTTTAAGGCTTTTAAAATGCAATTAAAAAGAAATATGTCCCTCCTCAGGTCAGGTACAGGGCTGGCAAAATATTCCCCGTGTTCTCACAATACTTCACATTTCTGATCTGCAGAAGAGAGCGTCTGTCTGCTTGCTTGAAAGGGTCTCCGTGGGTCTGAAAGCTCTTTGGTCCCGCCCTCATTGACCGCAGCATTAACACTGAGACTGCCGGCGAAGGTCAGTGTTTTCCCTGCGCCTCGTCACGTGGCGACGCAGACAAGAGCACCTTTCCGCCCTCTCCGCCGCGGCACGCACAGGGTTCCCACCTGTCCCGGGAGCGGGGAGCTCGCCGCGGGGTGGCCGCAGCTCAGAGGGAGGGCGCGCGTGCGCAGCGGGACGGCCGCAGGGGGAGCGCGCGGCCCGCGCCCCGTCCCGCAGTTCCCGGAGCGCCGTGGCCGTGGGCGCGGGGCCGACGGCAGCGCTCGCGGAGAGTCTGAGGCGCACGCAGGTGGGTGCGCGACGCCCCCCTGCACGGCCGCGGACCGGCTGGGCCAACTCCGCCCGCATCGATTTCCCGGGACCGAACTCCGGTCTCTGGCGCCCCCCGCCCCTCCCCCACCGCCGGCCTAAGTTTCAACTTTCCAGCGGGGGCGCCCTGGCACTTCGCACCGCGTGGTGTCCGGGGCGCAGGGGGCTCAGCGGCTGAGGCGCAAGGGGAGGGCGGGCGGGCGGGCCGGGGCCGGGGTGGAGCACGTGTGCTCGGAGTCGGGGGTCCGCAGTCCAGGGTCCAGGCTACAACCGCGTCCACCTGGCGGGGATTGGAGCAGCGGGGCGCGTGCAACCCGAGGTCCCGGCCAGAGCAGAGGCGCTCGGGCCTGCGGGACGCGCGGCCAGGGAGGAGGCGGGTAGAGGGGTCGCGCCGTCGACCGTGAGCCCAGATCCCCCCGCGCCTACCCGGCACGACCGGCTGCGGGCGGCGACACCTGCCCCGCTGATCCCTTCACCCGGAGGGAGGCCGAGGTGAGCGGGCGCGGGTCGGAGGGCAGGTGCGGACGGGCGGTGGGAGTTAAGAGCAGTGCGCTGTCCCGGGACGAGCGGCACGCGGCCCCCCACCCCCACCTCCCCTGAGTCCCAAGTGAGCGCCGCTGTGGGGGCTTCGCCCCTGAGAGGACACCGGGGTTGGGGTGGGGGGAGGGGCTGGGATGCGAGGTGCTGGGACGCAGGTGTGGGTAGGGGGCGCCGGAGCCTGCGGAGCGCGGAGGTTTGAGGAGTTAGGGCGGTGGCCGTACTGCCCAGTGCGTCCCAGGTAGGAGTCCTGTGTCTGGACCTGCATCGCTGGGTCCGAACCTCAAGGCCCGGGGCGGGAGAAGAGCTGGGGGCGGGGAGCGGAGGTCAGCCACGGAGACTCGCCGAAGCGGTGGGCTTCTCCCACGGTGACCCCGGAGTTCCCCCCCCCCCCCCCACTGTGCACAGGGTGAGGAACTGGCGCAGCCTCGTGTTCAGGGTGCCACCCAGACAAGGTAGAAACGCTGGGCCACCACCCCTGTACAATGAGCTTTTCATTATTGGGGACCTGACGCGGCGCCAGGCGGCCCCGTGCCAGCCTGCTGCTCTTTATTCCTCACAATCGCGTGTCAGAAAGTCCTGGGTCTGCGTGTCCTGCCCCTGCGAGGGAGGGTGGCAAGTGCTTCTTCCGGGGAGCCGGGCACTGTCGGGGCGCCGCTCTGCCCCCGCAGATTCCGCATCAGCTAGGGAGCCCTACACCCGCACGGAGCACAGACTTCGTGTCACTGAATTAAACAATTAGTCAGCCCGTTTCTGTCCAGAGAGAGATGGCGGACTCGTCTGCGTGCAGGGGGAGTTTGGCTGTAGGACTTGTCTGTTGAGCAGCCGTTCTGGAGAATTCCAGGGAAACCCTCTGGGGTCAGAGTGGCTGGCCACAGGAGGTGGCTGACATCTGCGACTTGGTGCCTCAGTAGCTTGGGCACAACTGAGTAGAAAAGACTCCTGGCTTTTTCTGGGAAATATGCTGTAGAGACTCAAAGTCTTCCATCTAAAGTTTATTAATGCATGCGTTGGATTAAGCAAAGCAGTGAGAGTAAAGATATAACAATTCTTTGGTAAAATTGATTTTTTCGGTGAAGCGTTTGACATTGATGTTGAACTTAAATGACTTAAAACATTGCATGGTTCCTCCTCAATAATCATCAGCTTGCATTTAAATACTGATGACAAAGGAAGCGAATGACCCCCTCTCTCACTTCTCAAAGTCCTTTCACAGTTGTTTACGTGTCAGTTGTCAGTAATGCCGGCTGCGTGCCGCTGAAGTCACGCCAGCCATCCACAGCACACCGGGAGGGTGGGGATGTTTGATTGTCCTTGCAATGCATGAAACAGCTCACTTATTTGACACCATCTGGGTTGTCCCTGTTTACCTGAGCACATTTTCTACATAGCTGACCCCTCACTCCATTAATTACTGAACCTTTAAAAAAAATTGCTCTTAAAACAGACGAGTGTTTCTGAATCTCACGCTCTGACTTGCTCCCGGGCAGCAGGTCAGGGCCGCGTGGGGCCGTCCGTGTGAATGGGAATTCACGGGGCCACGACCTGCCGGCACTGCTGCCGAGCGAGCGAGTGGGAAGCAGCCTGTTCATAGCAGGTGAGCTCAGCTGGCTTGAAACTCTAGAGCGGAGACAGGACTGTCCTCCCCTTTGTTTCTGGTCCTCTCTCCGCTGTCAGCTATCGCTTTCACGGCGGTCGGGCTGCGAGCGGGCCTGCTGCTGTGTTCTGTGAAATCCCGTGGGCCTTGCCCGTGTGTCAGGCTGTGACCGCACGACAGCTGGCTGTCCTTGTGCTGTGCTCCTGGGCTGCATCGTGAGCTGAGTGGCTGAGGTTCCAGGAGGGTGGCCTCTGTATAAGTGGTTTTAACCTGTTTTCTCAATAGGAAATTTGGTGTATGAGCTCTCTAGAGGGGTGTCTGGCTTTCAGGCAGATTAGTCTCCTGGGAAGTCTTTGCTTCTCTGAGAAATGGAGGTAGCCCTAATGTGAACTTTGTCTTGGTGACCCAGACTGAGCTTGGTTGGGGACGGTACTGGGAGGGGGCACTTCCTACCTGGACACTCCCTGGCCGTGGGCAGTGTGGTGCTGTTTCCTGTCTGCGGCCGGGGCACAGGGTGGTGCTCGGGTCCTGATGCCCTTCTTCTGTGGGGCGAGGCCAGTCATTTCACTACTGTTTTGCATCTCCTATGGAAGAGCCGTGTAGTCAAATGAGTCTGAGAAGAGTGGTTTGATTTAGCCTCGAAAAGAGTGCTTGCCACCTCATCTGAAGCAGTTCACAAACACTCCTCCTTCCTCAGCAAGGGGTCACAGGAAGCCCCCTCTCACTCTTTGTGGGGCCCAGGATTTGCGAAGGCAGACCCTGCAGGGGCCCTGGGTGGGGCGGGGAAAGCTGGGGGTCTCAGGAAGTGCAGATAGCAGGTGCCCCAATGAGAGCGCCCACAGACCCACAGGCAGAGCCCTCAGCATCCAGTTCCACCTGGGACGGAGGTTTCGTGGAGGGGGTGACCTGAGAGACTGGTCGGTGGAACAAAGGGGTGGTGTGCCGAGCGGACGCACCTCACTCAGCCTGAAGGCCAGGCCTGAGGATGTGACACAGGCTGCAGAGACTGGGCGAGGTGAGGACATCCCGAAGTCAAACAGAGGGTGTGGTCACACCCATTGGGGGTGACTGATGGTGGGCAGTGGCACCGGAGAGTGGGACAGGGGCTGAAGGGTGACAGGAATCAGGTCTGGCTCTTGGAAGGAGTGTCCTATGGATTCCTGTCCAGAGGTGTGATTGAGTGGATGGATGGATGAATTTAGGAGTTTTCAGCATACAAGTGATTGTAAGAAGGTAGGTCCCTAGGTCCTCTAGGACAGGTATGAAGAGTGAGAAGGACAGACAGGCCTGGGTGGGGGGCTCCCCCACTGGATGAGCTAGACAGAGAGTGAGGCCAGCAGCTTGTTAGTGGCTGAAGGGGAAAAGTCTCAGGAAGCCAGGGTCAAGGACAGATGCGAGGTCTCAGGCTGTTCTGGGTCTGCCGCAGACCCACAGGGCGTCGACCTCGAACTCAGGACTTGGTTCCTTTTCCTCATCCACACCCTGAGGACCAATTCGCCCACTTGCTGGGCTCCAGGGAGGCCAGGCAGCTGCCAGGTCAGTGCCAGCAGGTCCCCGGGGTGGGTGACAAGGTCGTTGCCACTTCCAGTTGTGCTTGCTCTCGGGGTTCAGGGAGGAGATGAGATGGTGCATTTGGGAAGGCGACGGGATGGTGTGGGCAGTTTTCAGCGAAGAAGCTAACGGAAGAGGCTGTCGGAGGCTCTGCAGGGAGTGGAGAGAGCCGTGGGAGGTGCGGCACACAGCTGGGCTGTTCCCAAAGCGTCTGGTCATCAAACCAGACGTTATTAATGCCTTTTTTGAAGTATTCTTGGTACCGTGAGTTCAAGTTTCTTAGATAATCTAACGAGGACTGAGATTATTGATTTTAAAATAATCTGAAAACCCAGAAAAACAAAACAGGTCTCGCTTAATGCCCGACGGTTGTGAAGGCACCTCCTGACCACTCGGGGCCAAGAACCAGTGTTGGGCAGCAGTGATTGGCCGGGGGAGGGGAGGCCGGTGGCAGGTGTTTTCCGTAATTGAGTCTGCTTTAACACATTTAAAGTATGCCTACTTTTTCTGTAGCATTTTCTTTAGTTGGATGAAGTAAACTTTTTATTAGAGATAAACACCTAAACTTAGATTTATATTTTAATATGTGCGCGGCTTTTTCACTCTGTCATTAGCGGGTATTTTGGGGCAGTCTGTGTGGGAGGTTTCAGCTGGGACTCCTGACAGGTGCAGGCTGTGTGTCCATGGCTCAGTTTCAGGCTGCGGACTGTCCGCTCCTCATGCCCACCCAGGTGAGAGGTGGCAGTGGAGGTCCACATGGATACGAGCCCCGCCCTGTGGTCATTGAGGGAGAGTGCAGACCTCAGACCGAGCTTTGGGGCAGCAGGCCCTGCTTTCCGCCACAGATGTGTGCGAGTGTTTCCACACCAGGATGCGGCGGGGAAGGCTGGGCGGTTAGGGACAGTGGGGGAGGCTGTGTGCTCGCTCGCCGCGTGGCGCTGACCACCTGGGGCGCCATCACTGTGTGCCAGTTTTGTCTTAAAGGAATGACCAGTTCCCCTTGACTTACATAGCAGACATGCGCCTGAGGTGTCCACGTTGCTGAGTGAATCTGCAGTGTAACTGACTGGGTAAACATTGGCTTGATTTTAGAATATTATTATTACAAAATATGTAGAACTACTTTGCACTTTCTGTTCTGTTCCGAAGAAATTTAATACTTGAAGTATTTTTCAAGACACCGAATCAGACGGTTTTAGCTATCACGTTAGACGTAACTGGTTTTTATATGATATAATACCCATGGGGCCAATCTTCCTCCAAGTGAGATGTCTTAGTTTAAATAATATGTTCCCAGGAATTTAAAAAAATTAAAAAAAAGAAAGTAGAATCGAATGTTCAAATATGCTCTATTTTCTGTAATACGTTTTTGGAAAAATTGCATAAAAATCCAGTTTTTATAAATTGAATCATGGTCTAGAACCCTACGTTTGCAAAACAACCTGAAGGGAAGAGGGCACAGTGTTAATAGACGCAGGTGGTGGGGGCCCAGGTGCCCGCTGCATCGATGTCTGTGCTCTCTGTGTGCGTGAAGTGCCTAGCGTGAGGCGTGTGCATGGTGACTATGTAGATGCCACAGCGCACAGGTGCCCAGGATGCCGCTGTTCAGAGCAACGTGTCGATTAATCTGATCTGCAAGTTCAGGTTCGCCTCGTCTGTGTCATGTAAGCAAACACTCACGCAGCCCCTGCACAGTTGGGCATCCTGTACCCCAGGGTCCTGTCCTCCAGAATCCCCTGCACTTGTGAACCTGAGATAAAAGCTTTAACTGATGCCCCACCTCACCCTTGGGTGATGCCCATCACTCGGAAGAGGAGGCTGGACCAGGAGCTGGGTTCCTGGCGGCAGGGCCCTGCGCCCTTCTGTCCTGGAGTTGGGCCGGGTCCCCCGGCCCCGAAGCCTTTCCCCGTGTGTTGGGGTGTCGTTTCAGGGGTTTGCTTCGGAGCTGCATGCAGGTGAGCTCAGGAGCTCATGGCCCCTGGAGCAGGGCTCAGATGGAGCTGGTTGGACAAGTTTGCCTGTTACAGGGGAGCCTGGGGCTGTGCTCGAGGTGGAGGGAGGGGGACAAATGCCAATCGCAGCTCCATTCCCCCAGCTCTGAACACCTTCTTATAGGGGCTGGTGTGAGAGTGAGGGGACTCGCGGGGACTGTGGCTGAGAACAGGTGCGGGGAGAAACGCGGGAGGAGGTGGGTGCCTGCAGGTGTGGGCCCTGCACAGGCTGGAGCTGCTGGCGGGCACCCAGCGCATGGGGGATGGGGGGACACAGGCCCGTGGCCTTCAGCACCCAGGAGGGAGGCCACCCTGTGGGCTGGCCAGCATTCCAGGGGACGCTAGGGACAGGCTGCGATCACTGGTGGGGCAGGTCTCTTGCCGCATGTGCCTGTCCGCCGAGCACTCGCCTCGAGGGGATCCCCGTCCACACAGAGCATGGGGGATGCAGCCCTTGGGGCTTCTGGGGGTCAGAGGACAGTCTGGGGACCCAGGCCAAGAACAGGACTGTTGCCCAGCACCTGCCTGCACCACCATCTGTGCAGGCCTAAACCTTGACCTTTGACATGACCCTGCGAACTTATAGGCCCCTGGTCCTGCCGCAGCATTTCCCCTGCCAGCTGTGGGTGTGTCTTCCTTGAACCCTCTGGCCCCTCGGGCTGTGCCTGGCAGCCTTCCCTGCACCTTGGTGCCCACACCTGTCCTTGTGTGTCCTCCCTGCCTCGGCAGGCAAGGGGTGACTCACTGCAGGGCTGCATTCCTGTGGGCAAACGGCGGTTCTGGCACTGACCCCTCAGGGCCCTCAGACATCCGGTTCTGGCTTGGCCTCAGCTCCTGGTAGCACCACCTTCAGGGGACAGACTGGTGTTCAGGATGCACTTGCCTGGCTCCCCCGACCTGGTCTGTCCCTGGCACCACGGTCCTTGCCACAAAGACCGTCCACATGCTGGCAGGTGCCATCCCTGCTGTCCATCTCGTCCCATCACTTTGTGGCCTTGGACCCCTCCACTCTCCGTCCCTCAGCCATTAGAGACCCTGTCCCTCAGGCCTGTCCGGTCCCCCTGGGCTGACCTGCCTGGTCCATTCCTCCCCTGCAGGCCCCGTCCGTCCAGGAGGGCGTCGGCCCGGGTGCTCCTCGGGATGGCCTGTCCTCCAGGGCTCGGTCACTTGAGCCCCCTCTGCCTTTTGTGTCCGTGTCCTTGGAGGAGGCCTCTCTCCGAGAGTGCAAGCTCACGGGGTCCCCGCCCAGGAGGCAGCAGGCACCCAACCTGAGGTTTCTCAGCATGCTGTGCTTCTGTCCTTCTGGTTTTTCCAAAATCGTGTCTTTTAAACTTGTGCTGTTTCCTCGGCTTCAAGTGAAACATTCTGTAAGGGAGCGCCGGTCCCAGGGAAATAGAGAGACCTTGGCGTCCTCGGTTGCAGCAGAAGCGCCGCCTGTCGGGGCCCTGGAGTGGGTCCTTCATTATGAAGTCATAGCGGTCAATAGGTTTTCTCCTCACGGGAGAAAACTCCTCACGGGTTTCTCCAACTCCTCACGGGTTGTCCTGGGGCTCCCAGGAGGTGGATGCCCAGGTCCCACCGACTCTGGATGAGGATGATGGTGATCGATGAGGACATGCACTCAGACTTCCCTTTGTGTTCGTGCCTGAGGGTCAGTCTGCCCGCGGCCCTGGAGGAGGTCTGTTGGGACCTTCCCCGCGGTGGGCGAGCCCCTTCTCCGTGGGCTCCTGGCCTCCTCTGCACCAAGGCTCTGGGAGTGGGAACAAGAACGCATTTCACAGCATTGCATCTGGGAACTAGATGAGACACACAGGCTCACTTGGACATTTCATAGGAAGTGGTGACTGACTGCCGGTTGTTTGCCAGTGTTAAACCGTTTCCGGGGACTCGGACAGGTGGCTGTGCTGCTGGGATTCCTCAGACTTTTCCTGCACAGGCTGCGGACGTACTTTCTGTTCAGATTGTGAAACTGCGTGGAACATACAGAAATAAGGGCTCCAGCCGTCCTGCCCCCTCCTGGCTGTCCCATCCTCTCCTCTTGCCCCTGTCTGCCCTCTGGAGCTGATGCCTCTGTCCCTACCTTTGGAAGGGGACTCAGAGGACACCCCCAGTGATTACAAGTGGGGAGTTGGGGGCGGGGATTGGGTCATGGTGTTCAAGTTGTCCTGCCTGAATGTGGGCCTCCTGTCTCTGCCTCTCTCAGTGGCTCCACCCGGGAGGTGAAGGGCACGGACTAGGGAGGGTTTGAACCAGATGGTGGTTGCCTGGCCTGCGCACCTGTAACCTGTGAGAATGAATTCAGCCTCTCGTTCAACGGCAGCCTGTTACACGGTAGAACCTGCCTTGGAGCCAGAATGCACGGCGATTTATTTTTTTATCTACTGTAACATTCATACAGAGGTTTAAGCAGGTCATCACCGAGGGTTTTCAAAGACTGCTGTTTTGATTTGCGTGCCTCAGACTTTTAAGAAGCCCACGTGTTCTCTGGCTGGTGGGGTGGCCGCGTTGCGGCACTTGTATCCGGAGCAGGTAGGAGACGCTGGCTTAGCACCCGGGAAGCCGAGTGCTGGTCCGACCGCCAGCGAGCGACCTGAACCACGGGCCCTGAGACTCAGGGCGGGCCCCCAACACCGGGCCTCTCTGCAGTCAGAGGGCTTAAACTCAGTTACCGTTCGTTCAAAATGGAGACTTTCATTTACTTCCTACATGAACACACACATTTAGAAAAGTTTGTTAGCGTTTGGTAACAATATGGGAAGAACCGGTGTTGAAGTATGTTTGCGTTGGGTTTGCAAGGTGGTGGCGACTTGTGGCCCCAGGTGCAACCCCAGGTGCTGGGAGGACGCAACGCTTCCCCCTGTTCGTGAGGGCCTCACGGGCTGCACTGTGCGTTTCCACAGACCACCCCACTTTCTCTTCTGGGGAGTAAAGCTGCTTCGCTGTTTCCTCTGTTCCGTCAGAGCCTTCCATTAGTGACGCTGCTGCGGGCGAGGGACTCCAGGGGGAGCGTCCTCAACCAGCCCCTCTCCAGGACTTACAAGGAAGCAAATAGGGAAGGGTCTGAGATTTCGTTGGTTGGTTATATTTGGCCAGATGTTTTTGGTCTCAAAGCATGTTTGAGACATCGCGTGCATCCTGATTTGTGACTCTGATGTTGACGTAGCCAAGGTGAAGCATGCCCCGAACTGCTGATTAAGGGAAGGGTGTTACTCGTAAGCGGGAGTCAAAGCCAGGTCGTCTTTGGTCCCAGCCTCCCAGTAAAGGTGCCAAGAAAGTTCCCATTTCTTTCCCCACAGGTGGATTTGTGTCCTGTGAGGGCTGGCAAAATCCCGCCTGGGGTCACTCCCTAGCTGCCAACTAAAATGCCAGTGAGAGACAGGCCAGGCCCTGAGGAGGTGCTGTGAACCATGCATCAGCATCACGGTTTAAAGACGGCGGATGGCTGTGGGAACTCAGGGACTCACACTAGCCTGGCTGTGTGACCCGTGAGCGTTTTCTCATTTCTGTGAGGAAGGATGAGATCACAGCCGGAGCAGAGAATTTCCATTGTTTGCGGAGCATCCGTGGGTCCTGGGGTGCAGAAGCCAAGGGTGGGGTGGGAGGGGGGACCTGGTACCAGGCTGGGCGGGAGGATGCACACACACAGAAACCACACCTCGCTCCTGCCCACACATCTGTGTGTCTGTCTTCATCAAACGTGCATCTGTGTGCGCATCTAAAAACTGGGTGTGCAGTGAACGATCACCAGTGTGGGACCGAACTCCGAATCGGGCTGGCAGCCTTCATCCTGACAACCTCTCTGCATGGCTCTGACACTTGCTAGGGTTTGTGGACCCCTGATTGGTGACCCGCGCTGTTATTGGCTCAGTTCTCTCCCACGATGACAAAGTGTCTGGTCACCTGAGGGCCGGAGACAGTCTCAGTTCAGATGCACGGCGCTTCCCTGCGTGGTGTTTGTAACCTGAGCTTAGGCCATCGCGTTTTAGTTACTGATTGGGCACTCAGGAGTGTGCAGGTGTTTGTCTGGTGACAGTTACAGAGGCCAATGGTTGGGGACCACTGGTGCATGCCACGCACGTTTTCAGTTTCCCATCACCATGTGGACCTTACTTTAGGGCTGTTGAGCATGAAGTGGACAATTTAAACAACTTCAAATGGGAACTGCCTGAAAGGACACTCCAAACGCACAGTTTACATACCTTGATGTTTATTTTTGTTATCTCTGAACTGACCTTGAAAATACTTTACAAACACAGTGGTTTCCAAGTCGGTTTACAGTGGCAGTGTGGCAGTGAACTGGGTGAGGTTGGGAGGTGCCGCTGGCCCTTGTGCTCTGCCCTTGCGTGCGCCTGGGAGGAGGGGCTCTTTGTCGGGGGACAGGGGTGCCTGGGGCGCATCCCCGTCCCACAGCTGCCTTCTGAGCTCCCTGACTCTGAGTCGTGAGCTTTCACGCAGACCTTTCTGCTCCAGGCCTGCAGCCTTGCAGCCCCTGTCAGGTGGGGGCAGGGGAGGTGCATCAGAGTCTCAGCTGCTGGTCACGGATGCAGACCTCAGCCGCCTCTCCCGGAGATATCGTGGTGGTTCTCCTGGACACGCGTGTCGGGGAGCCATTCCCTTTGGTGATGGGTCTGGGTGTTCAGTGATGGGCACAGGGTGTAGCGCCTGCCGGGTCCCTGTTGCCCCACCCTCTTGCCTGTTCTCTCATTTCTATCTTATCTCCACTGACGACTCGGAGGCCGCGGCCAGCTGTCACGGGTAAGCGGGGCGTTGCATTTCTGTCTGGGCCGCATTGCTGCATAGAGGCGTCTGCAGAGACGAGTGCAACGGCCGGTGGGCCCTGCAGGAAGCGGTCCGTGTGCATGCTGGGGGCCATGGGGCGGTGCTGAGCCCAGGGCAGTGGAGGGCCCAGAGCAGTGCTGTGAGCCCCAGGTTCCGCAGGGGCAGCGGCACCAGCTCGTCTCCCTCAGTATTGTGTGTGTGGCGCCACCTGCCTGTGCATCAGGAAACTCATGTGGGTCCTGCTTCCCTGAGGTGGCATCTTGGCCTGAGGGATGTCCTGTTAGTGAAGGAACGTTTTCCATCGACCCTTTCAGATGACTTTGGTAGATGGAAAAAGGCAACAGACAGAAGTTGTGGCCCTGGCTGGTGTGGCTCAGTGGATTGAGTGCTGGCCTGTGAACCAAAGGGTCACCAGTTCGATTCCCAGTCAGGGCACATGCCTGGGTGGTGGGCCAGGTTCCCAGCAAGGGGCACACAAGAGGCAATCACCATTGATGTTTCTCTCCCTCTCTTTCTCCCTCCTTCTCTCGAAAAATAAGTAAAATCTTAAAAAAAAAAAAAGTTGTGGCCAGCATGTGGGCGGCGGACCCAGGTGTTTCTGCCGTGGAGCCGCGAGCTGCCATTCCAGCGTCTCTTGAGTTCTGCAGGCGATTCAGAAGCATCAGTGTCGGGTGGGGAGGAGGCAGCAGAGGGGATCTGAGCCTCTTCCTCGTTTACTGACTCCCCAGGCTGCCCTCGCTCGGCCGCAGCCCTCCGTCCTGGGGGTGCCAGCGAACCCTAACCCCAACCCTGCCTCTCTCGGCCTGAATGTTGTGCATGGTCTCGTCCAGGCCTCCCCCAGTGTTTGCCTTTCCCGGTGTGGGTTTGGGGACCCCTCACACCCGGCAGGGGCTGGTTCAGGCTAGAACATGCGCCATGTCCTGCGTGGGAGGGACACGTATCCACAGGCTTGGCTGGCTGGCTGGCAGCCCCGGTGGCCACGTGGGGTCTCCCAGGCCCAGTGTGTTTCTCCAGTGTCACTTTCTTCTTCCTTTGCGGGGGGGGTGGGGGGAGGTTGGCTATGGATGAAGAGTGGGTTTGGGACCGGCTACTCCCTCCCACCCTATTCCTGGGCGCTGCAGTCTTAGCCTCGCGCCTGTGATGAGGCAGCTATTTCTGCCCCACTGGACGCAGTGAGACAGGAGGAGGCCCCTAGGCCACGGGGGCGGGGGTGCAGGCTGGGGCTGCAGGGTGACCAGCTTGCCCACATGTCCAGGACTGTCCTGTGTTGTGAGGTTCCCTCCGTTTAGGCACTGGGATGGATGAAGGGCAGACTGAGAACAGCCGGGCTCCCTGTAGGTGGCGTGGGCTGGGCACCGGCTGGGGCCCAGGTTCCGGCTCCAGCAGTCAGCCAGAGGGTGCCTGCTACCAGTGGGATGTTAATCATTACCATGTTCTTGTTCTGCTCGTTCTAGCCAGCAGGAGGCCGAGACTGGGGACCTCTGAGGGCTGGGCTTCCGTCCCTGCCCACTGGCCATAACTCATGTGTGTGGCCAAACCCGGTGTGACAGAGGCTGGGGCATGTGGTTTTGGTGGCTTTGGCTGTGAGCCAAGTGAAAGTGAAGGCTCCGTGGCCGGAGAACAGGGAGACGGTGCAGCCCAGGAGCCTCCGTGCCTGGGTGGCATCCAGCCACCGAGGCCAGCGTTCTCCTGTGACTTTCTGGGCCATGTGCTCTGTACCCTGATGTGAGAGCGAGTGAGCAGCAGGGAAGGTGCGACGCCCCCACTCAGGATGATCCCCTTCTTCCTGCCACCAGCATGTCACCTGGGAATGGTCCCAGAGTCCAGCTGCAGAACTAAGCTCAGTGCCTCGAGCGGCCGTGGACGTAACGCGAGCTCCTTCACGAAGATGAAAGGAAAAAGCAAGGCTGTTGGTGGCAGTTCTTGGGGTCGGGTTGCATGTCCTGGATCAAAGTCAAGGCCACGCACTCTGGAGTCCTCGTCAGCACTTGCTACGCACTTAGGCAATGGTAGTGAACTAGTCCCTGATTCCACCTTTTAGGAGCTTAAGCGGTGACACAGAAGAATAGATGTTAAAGTTTATGTTGATGTAAAGGCACCAGTCATGGTGCCCAGTGAGTCTTTGCCTTGCGGGGCGGTTTTTCTGGAGCTTACGTGGAGAGAGAAGCAGTTATCGCGACCGTGTTCACAGCGGGGCTCGGGGGGTGGCTCCGGCAGCAGGTAGGCCTGATGTGTTTGCTCACGTCCGCCACCCACAAAATGCCAAGGGCCCAGGCAGGGGGCCCTTTCCACTCCTGAGAGCCGGGTTGCCTGTGTGGACGCAGCTCTGCACTTGGGTTAGCGCTTGTTTGCCACGAGAGACTGAATGGTCGACCCGCAGGGACACTGACTGTCCAGAGCCAGACTCTGCCCTGCGGTTCAGGTGCTGGCGTTGGCGGCGTTTGCCTCACATGTGCTTTCCTGCCCCGTGGTCGGTCATCCTGCATCGACTGGGGGAAACCGGGGTGACAGCTCTTCCATGCGGGGCTGGGGGCTCCCCTGTTGCTAGTGAATGAGTAGATGGAAACAGCCAGGGGCCTGTAGTGTCCGCCCCTGGTGCTCGAGAAAATGGGAGAGCTGAGGGCCCCGCGAAGTTGAGTTCTCACCCTTGCGAACTCTCGGCGGCATGTGGGGAGCTGCGGTTTGAGCGTTGCCCAGTGAGGCTGCGGCGGGTCTGCTGCTCTCATGTGAGAGCCACCCTGGGGCCTTGCGGGGACGACTGGTGCGGCCGGGGTGATGGGAGCAGTGTGCTCTCCTCGCTGGTTTTGCGAGGCCCTCGTATTAATTTGCGCAGTGGTTACCGTGGGTTTGGAAATGTTTGCCATGAGTTACAGCTGCCACCTCTCGATGGTACAGCGCCTGCTCGTCTACAGTCTGGACACTCCAGGGGCAGGGTGGCGGGGGGGGGCTCTGGAAATGTAACGTGTTTACATTTCAATCCGTCATTTGCCCGCTATTGATTTTTTTTTCTTTTTCTCTCTAGGTTGCTGGCTGTGCTTGGATGCTAAGAAGGTATAGTTAGTTGTCGGAGCCACGTTTTTAGGCGGTGGGCTTGGTGCAGACAGGGTGGGCGGTCAGCGTGTGGTGTCGTGTGAAGTGGATGTTGGCTTCGAGACGTGCATGGATCGGTTGCGAAGTGACCTTTTCTGTGTTTGGGGCTAATTTATTGTGTTGAGTTGGCTGGCGCTGTGTTAGGTGGTGTGGGGGCAGTTTGCACCTGCCAGGCCCCCAGGTGGGTTGTTGCTTGTAAAGTGACTGCAGACGACGCCCGTGGTTGCGCCTGGTCTGTCGCCGGGAGGACAGGAGGGCGTCAGCCGGCTCTGGGCGGTCAGGACCAGCAGCAGGTGTGGGTGGGACTGGCACTCCGCACTCACTTCCTGGCCTGACGTGGGTCTGCAGGGGACTCTGGTTGGGACAGAAGGCAGACACGTTGCCATGGTCTCCCTGTGGGAAGTGTCTCTTGTAGGAGGGCTCCCTGAAACAGTTACTTTGTAGAACAGAGTTTGTCTGGTTGTAATGGGGCAGGGAGCTGTGGAGACAAGCAGTGGAAGTTGGAGGCACAGACGTCCTGCGTCCTGGACTAACGTCTGCATTCTGTGAAAAGAGGGACTCCTGCTTCTTGCAGTTACGCCTGTCACTCAGGAAGACCTCTCAAGTCGCCTGCAGGTTTTCAGAGCTGTGAGCTTGCTGCCCCGGCTGGGCCTGCAGGCGATCTTGCAGGATGGGACAGGGATAACAGAGAGGCCGGGCCCTGGGGGCAGGAGCCTGCAGGCACAGGCGTGGTGGTGAGGATGAGTCTTGCTCAGTGTGACTGTGTGTCGTTGCAGCAATGGCGTCCTGCGTGCCATGCCTCCTGCTCCTGTGCGCCGCCCTCGGGGTCTCGGATGCCGCCAAGATCATCGTGGTGCCGCCTATCATGTTTGAGAGCCACATGTACATCTTCAAGACGCTGGCCTCGGCCCTACACACACGGGGCCACCGCACTGTCTTCCTGCTGTCGGAGGGCCGCGACCTGGCGCCCTCGCCCCACTATGGGCTGCGGCGCTACCCTGGCGTCTTCAACAGCTCTGCCTCCGACGCCTTCCTGCAGGCCAAGATGCGCAACATCTTCTCGGGGCGGCTGACGGCGGTGGAGCTGTTCGACATCCTGGAGCAGTACACGCGGAACTGTGACCTGGTGCTGGGCAACCGCGCACTGCTCCGTGCTCTCCGGCGGGAGCGCTTCGACCTGCTGCTCGTCGACCCCAATGACATGTGCGGCTTCGTCATCGCGCACCTCCTGGGTGTGCAGTACGCTGTGTTCTCCACTGGCCTGTGGTACCCGGCCGAGGTGGGTGCCCCTGCGCCCCTGGCCTACGTGCCCGAGTTCAACTCACTGCTCACGGACCGCATGAGCCTGGTGCAGAGGATGAAGAACGCGGGTGTGTATCTGGTGTCCCGGCTGGGTGTCCGCCTCCTGGTGCTGCCCAAGTACGAGCGCATCTTGCGGAAGCACGGGCTGCTGCCCGGCAAGTCCATGTACGACCTGGTGCACGGCTCCAGCCTGTGGATGCTCTGCACCGATGTGGCGCTGGAGTTCCCGCGGCCCACGCTACCCAACGTGGTGTACGTGGGGGGCATCCTGACCAAGCCGGCCGGGCCGCTGCCCCAGGTGAGGCCCCTGCGCGTCCCGGGGATCTGAGTCAGCAGGCAGGTTCGTAGTCAGTGTGGGTTTTCAGAAGAGGCAGGGCTGATTATTTGATATCAAATGCTGCTAAAGGCGGGTAGGACACAGAGCCCACTGGGGTCCCCTTGTTGGGGTTTCTGCGGTCCTGGGGCCCTGGCTTTGCTCTGAGTGTGTCCGACACCCAGGGCTGCTCGGCCGTGGGCTCGGGGCCAGGCTACAGGGACTCGTGGTGGCGCCCTCCTTGGATTGTGGGCAGAAAGTATTAGACACTCAGTACATGTGAGTGATTCTGCTCCAGTGAAACCCAGTCACAGACAGACCTCTGTGTCCAGGTGCCACAGACACAGTAGACAGAAGCCATGTGGACAGAATTCTTTTCTTGGCATCATAACAGCTAAAGGTTGAGTTCAACTGTGAGCTGCACTTTCCCTCTGAGGCCGGAGGGCGGCCCTTTAGGGACCGTCCAGGCTGCGCCACCTCTTTGCTCCTGCTGAGCTGTGCTCTCTGTCCTCTCACTGTGTTTGAGTCTCGCTGGCCGGTGAATTTCTGTCCCCAGGTGAATCTGGGGACCACGGTCCACATCTGATAGCACCTATGACTTCTGCACGAGAGCATTCCTCCTCTTCCCCCAAAGCCCTGCTTACCCGCTCACTTCCGGCCCTGCCACCGTGCACCAGCACCTGGCGGGGAGGAGGGGCCGCACCTTCAGCATCGGGTGAGCACCGTCTTGGGGAAGAGGCTGCTCGTGCAGAGTGATGTGATGGGAACATTGCTTCGGGCTTTGCTGACGGCACCCCCAGCCCCTCACTGCACGTTTAAGGATCAAGGCCTTGATAGATCGCGCGAGACCCAGGAGTGTGGGTCTGGCCAGATCTGGGGGCCGTCAGCCAGCAGGTGCCCTGTGACGTCATGTGCAGAGTGGCTGTGGTCTCGGCCACTCAGGGTTTCGTCAGGCCCACCTGGAATTTTCAGCTGTTCTCTTCACTCTCTCTCGGAAAGGAGCCAAAACCCTAGACCCGGGTTGTGGGAGCAGCTGAGAGGGTGGCGGGCTGAGGCCCTTGGTCCTGTGCTCTGCTTGCTGTCCCCGCGTCAATGTGCACAGTGAGCGATGTGGTTTCCCTTCCTCCCACTGCCAGGCTCTGCTCCTCCCGTGGGCCCCTCTGCCATCACCGGCACTCTGGTGTGGATTTAACGGTGTCTTTTCTGTGGCTGGAGCATTACGGGAGGTGGTGCTTTCTGTTTCCACGTGCTTTCTGGTTTGACGCTGGCTTCCCCTGCCCGGGCTTCCCTGTCCCTCCTCCCTGTGGGCTCTTTGGGGTGCAGCACCGTCCTCGCAGACGCACGTGTGTGAGGACATGCTGCACACACAGCAGGTGAGCTGTTCCGTGCGCAGGGCCACGCTGGCTTGGGCTGTCCGCAGGTCCTCCTGCAGGGATGTTCTGAGGGACGTTCACCTCACTTTCTGAGGTGCCCCCTTCTGGGAGGTTCAGATGGAGAGGGGTACGACACCCTTGCTGGTGTCTGACTCAGTAAACTGTCCTGTGAAGGCCTAGGAGTTGACCAGTTTCTCCAGTGCCTGTCCTGTCCTCAGGTCACAGCCAGGACACTAGGATGATGGCCCAGCAGAGGCCCTGGGCTTTTCTCACTAGCAGCAGCTCGGTGGGGTGGTTACCGGTGGGTGTCTTACACGGTGGGTTGGTTCCCAGATGTCTGCAGGTGATTGGACAGTGGGATCAGATCGGGCTTCACAGCCTGCAGGGAGGGGCTGGAGGATTTTCTGAGGACAAGGCTTAAGCTCTCTGAACATTTGAATCCTAGGAAACTCTCGAGTGTCTGTTCCCCTCGATTCCTTTCGTTGATTTCTTTCCCCAACATGAGGAGAGCCTGTCCCTTCACCGGCCCCACAGAAGAGTCCGAGTCTCAGAGGCTGGGAAGGAGCTGGGTCGTCAGGGGCCGAGTGGGGTGGCCACGGACCGCAGGGCTCCGGAGGGGTTCTCTGTCAGGACGGCAGCACCGCCTGCGCCCCTTTTCCCGTCTCCATGTGCGTGGACAGCAAACTTTCTCTGAGTCGTCTGATATCAGCGACCGAGAGGACGTCACAGGACAGTGGAGTGAAGCCGTGGGACCCAGTGTGCGTTAAAGGGTGGGCCCTGCGCGTCAGCCGGAACCCTGAGCTCCGATGACGAGGTGCTGACTCGGTGGTGGGCGCAGCGGTTGTGTCTGGATCGTGGGGTCGCTTCGTGGGTGCGCGAGCAGCTTGTCTCACTGGTCAGGCTGTCCACATGGGCTGCCCCAGGCGAACTGCCGGCCTGGCTGAGGGTAGAGGATGCTGGACCACGTCCAGGTCCTGGCATGGTTGCCGTTGGAGCCGGCCAGTGCGGTCAGGGCCACAAAGTAAAAAGCAGTTTCCCTTTGGCAGGGAGGCCTGTCACCGGCTCCCTGCTGGGCCAGGGCCTTTGGGTGTTCAACGTGAACGACAGAGGAACGGCTGATTTGTCCCATCGCAGCTCCCGGTGGCCTTGAGAGGGAGGGGGCAGCACCGCGGAGGCCCTGTGCTCTCACCTGAGGTGAACAGGCTTCAAGGCTGATTTTAAGTGGGTTCCCCCGGTGACGCAGTAAGCCGCGTCAGGCCTGATCTCGGCCACGTAGCTGCCTCTTGGCCTGACCCGCAGCTGCACCTGAAGACGGGGCCTCAGGAGGCCGCCCCAGACTGCAGGCCGCACTGGGCCCCGCTCTCGCACACAGGTGGGCGTCCTCCTCCATCGCAGTCCTGACCCCACAGCGGGCGCTTGCTCAGGGTTTTAGTTTAGGTGAGTGGCGTCAAGCAGAGGTGTCCGGTTGGCGCCACAGTTGTTTATTTACAGCCATTACTGTTCCCTCTGTTTGTGTCAAAGCCGCTCTGGCCCTGGGTGGCCTCCCAGCTGCACCACTGCAGTGATCCAGGTGGCTGCCGTGCCCCCGGTGTGGAGGGAGGACGTCGCTGTCCACCTCCCTGTAGGAGAGCCAACGGTGCCTACTGTGCACCTCCACGGGGCCAGGGCTGCACCCATGGCATGGGAGACTTAGGTGCCAGGCCTGGGTGCTGCCCCCTCACCTGAGGCCACAGGCGCCAGGGCGTCTTCGCTCTCCTAGCTTTAGAGACGTTTTTACCTTGGGGCAATTTGGCCCTGGGGACAGAGGCAGATGAGATAAGAGAGACAGAGACTCATCCTTCTGTCCTTTGCTAGAAGGGCCTCTGGGACGCTGAGCAGCTGGGTCCTCGGCCTCTCACTTCCCGGGAGCAGGTCAGGCTGTGAGAGGAGGGAAACGAGGGGCACAGGGCGGGCATGTAGCTCCTCACGGGGGTGCCTCGCTTTGCTCCACATGTAACTGCTGCTCATGCGGAGCCTTCGTTCCTCTCAGCGGAGCAGGCTCCCGAGTGCCCTGTTCTCTGTCAGCAGCAGGCCCTGTGGTCCCTGCTGTGATCACTGCCAGCTGGAGGCCACAGCTGGGCTGGCGCCGCCTTGTGCCTGGACTCGCCAATGAGAGCCGCGGGCTGCACAGAGCCGCAATGCCGTGGACACAGCGGTGTCTGTCTGAGACACACGGACACATGGACGATCTCTACGCATCAGAGGCTGCGTGAGGGAGCAGTCATGCCGGGTATGGAGCCGGCGACCTGAACACGACGTGTTCAGCTGCTCGGAGTCACGCACCCATGTGCTCAGCCCTTAAGGGAGCCTGGCCTTCGTCAGCCTGTGGGGCTCCCAGGAGGCCTTTTGATGATTCCTCCTCCCGTCCTCTCCCTCATTCCGCTCGGCCTGCTCCCTTTCAGTCCCTGACCTTGCCACCTCCTCTAGGACCCTGTCCTTTGCCTCCCTGAGGCAGCCGCTCCCAAACCTCGCGCAGAGCAGGGAGCGGAGCAGGGACCCCTTCGGTGCGGGTGCTGGCAGCGCAGCGCGGGTCACCTTTCAGGACAGTGAATATTTTATGCTGAAACCGGAGGCCCAGAGGCAGGAAGACACGAGTCGAAGAATCAATGCCAGCACTGTTGCTCTGCTTAGCGAAGGGCAGAGGTGAGGCTTCAGCCGCGCGGGCACACTACATGTGTCCCCAGCATCTGGTCTCACCACCCGCGCACACATGTGACTGTGTCTGAGGGTTCGTGCTTCTCTGGGAAGATGGGGATGTAGCCTTTTCAGCTGCTCACAGCCAGCTCTGGACCGACAGGCACCGAGTCAACCCAGGGGGAACTGCACTTCGGGTCCACGTGGTGCCGGGTCTGCCTCGCCTCTGCTGCCTGGAGGGTGGTTCAGCCAGAAAACGTGACGTTCCTGAGACACTGGGAGGTGCAGAATTGAAACTGTTTACATCGCAGGGCTTTGTTGGAAACGTTCCTCACTGAGAGCTCCACATTGGGGAGCTGTGAAGTGATCATTCACACTCCCGGTGTGCGGTGGTCTTGGCCTCGGTGATCCGCAGCCCCACTTGGAGGGTCCCGGCTGCCCTGTCTTTGTGGGCGGTCACATCCAGTATCCTTACCTCCAGGAGGAGGGAACAGCTTCCGTGCCAGTTGGGGTGACGTTTGTCAGTCTCTCCGAGTCACGGGGACACCATGTGGAAGTGAAGGGCCGCTGAAGCATCCGGAGCGGCTGTACCTTCAATTAAACAGTCGATTGAAGTACTGAGTTTTAAAAACATCATTTGCTAAGATGAGCTACATTTCCAGGCAACATCCCGCAAACTCCAACCAGAAACAGGTTTTTTCTGGCTGTCTCGCTTCTCGGGGCGACAGCCAAGAGCTGAAGCAAGTTGAAAGGCCTCTGAGAAGCCAATATGAGAGCCCGATGTCAGAACCAGCTCGCAGCCCTGACTCTCATGGGTCCCTTGAGGCCCCTCCCAGCACGAACTCCCCTGACCATGCAGCCTTCCCAGCAGCTGGTGAGCCACCTCCATGGCCGCAGAAGAGCAAACAGCAGGTACTGCTGCGCGGTAGGCACACTGCAAACTGGGAAATGTGACAGCCTGGTGACCTGCTGGGACGAGGAGATCCTTCAGAACACCTGTACAGCGCTCCAGACAGGTCACCTGACGGGTGTGTGGGGGCAGCTTGTTGCTTCAATTTACATTTTCCTGAGGACATGTGCCGGGGAGCATCTTTTCACAGGTTTCTTGCCACTTGTATGTCTTCCCTGGGGAGGTGCCAGGTCAGCACTTGGGCCCATTTTTTAACTCAGGTTGTTTGTTTTCTCATCGTTGAGTTTTTAAAAAAAATTTTATTTATTGATTTTATGGAGAGAGAGGAAAGGACAGAGGGTGAGGGGGGAAGGGAGGGAGGCACAGAGAGACAGACATCGATTCGTCATTACACCCTCTATGCATCATGGGTTGACTCCTGTGTATGCCCTGACCAGGGATTGAACCCACAACCTTGGCGCTTCTCGGGACGACATTCAAGCCCAGCCAGGGCCTCTTACTGCCGAGCTTCAGGAGTTTTTTGCATGTACAGGATAGCTGTCCCTCGTTAGACATGTCTTTTGCGAATATTTTTCTCAGCCTGCGTCTCGTCGTCTTGTTTTCTTTGCATTGTCTTTTGCGGAGCAGAGGATTTTAACTTTAATGAATTCCAGCTTATTAATTACTTCTTTCATGGATGTGCCTTTGACTTTGTATCTACAGAGTCATCGCCAAACCCAAGGTCACCTATATATTGCTTTTTGTTATCTTCTACAAGTTTTATGGTTTTACATTTTACGTTCAGGCGCATGGGCCATTCTAGTGTGTGAGGTCTGCGTCTGGACTCAGTGTTTTGCACGTGGACGTCCAGCGGCTCCAGCCACACTCCCCAAGTGGCTCTGCCGCATTGTCTGTGCTCCTTTGTCTGAGACGAGCTGTGTTTGTGGGTCCATCTCCAGGCTCTGTTCCGTCCCCTGTTCTGCGTGTCTGTTCTTTCATCGGCTCCACAGTGTGCCGGTTCCTGCAGCAGCTGCACAGTTGGCCTGCAGTCGCTTGGCATCAGCCGGTCAGCGTCGTTCTCCGTCGTTGGCTTTGTGTGGGTTGTGGTGGGTGTTTGTCTCCATGGGAACCTCAGGACCGGCTTGTTGACACCCACAGCATCTCACTGGCATTTCGATTCGGACCGTGTGGAACCTGTGGGTTGTTATCCTGACGATATCGATCCTTCCCGTCCATGACCGTGGGATTTCTCTTCATTTACTTATTTCTTCTTTGATCTCAAGCATCAAGGTTGTGTAGGTTCCCTCATTTAGACCTTGTATATGTTGCGTTAGATTTATATTTAAGCATTTCGTTTTGGAGATGCGAATTTAAAGGATGTTGTGTTTTTATTTTCAAGTCCCACTGTTCATTGTGGGCACACAGGAAGGTGATCGACATTTGTGAATTAACGTTGAGACCTGCGACCCCGCCTTGGTTGCTGAGCCGTGGTGATGTGAAAATGCTGAGTCGTGGTGTCATGAAAATGCTGAGTCATGGTTATACAATACGATGAGTCATGGTCACGTAAAAATGCTTTTCTCATACCTACGACTCAACATTTTACGTAACCGCGGTTCTTTTTGACTTTCTACAGAGATCATCCTGTCACCTGTGAATAAAGGTAGTTGTTTCCTCCTTCCCAGTCTGTGTGTTTCTGTCTCCTTTCTTTGCCTTGCTACCATAGCCAGGCCTCAGTGCCACGGTAAAAGCAGGGGGTCCAGGACACCTGCTGGTGTCTGCTCTTTGTGGGAAAGCCTTGTATGTCTCACCGTCTGCCACCACGGTGGCTGTCAGGGTTTCATAGATGGTCGTTATCACAGCGAGGAAACGCCTCCCTGGTCCTTGCTAACTAAGGGTTTTTACCATGAGTGGGTGTTTGATTGTATCAGGGTCTGTCTCTGAGTATAGTGATATGGTCACAGGATTTTTCTATTTTAGCCTGTAGATGTGATAAACCATGTTCATTTGTTTTTGGATAATGAACCAGCCTGGCACGCTTGGGATTTTATTTGATTTTGAGAATGTAAAACACGAGGGCCGCTCAGTGCTGGGCCTCCTGCTCGTGGTGGGGGCTCCATGCTCGTGTCCTGGCTCAGAAGGGGCTCCTCTCGGGCCCAGGCGCGGCCTCAGTGGGCAGCAGGCCTGGGGACATGGGGCCCCAGAGCTGCGCCTTCGTGTGTTTGCTTTGCTCTAAAGGGCTTACTCGCCACATGTGGGAAGTTGAATGCTCGGGGCTCAGGGTCCCCTGGGCAGGTGTGTGTGCGAGGAGCAACTGGCTTTGCTTTGAGAGGTGCAGATGTGCACACGGAGGGCGTGTGCCAGCCCTGTGGGTCTGCACGGTGAGGATGGGCACTCGGGACCTGTGGGGGTGCCTGCCCTGGCCTGGCTGAGCCCCGGAGAGCCCAACATATCAGGGCCGCGGGGCCCCCTCTGCTCAGGTGCTGCTGCGTTCCTTCCGTGACTCCAGCCGTGACTCACGCTTGTTCCTGTGGGCTGTGTGGTTGCAGAGCGACAGGCCTGCGATGCCCAGGGCACCTGACTGCTCCAGGGGACGCCTGTCCCTATCAGGTGTGTGTGGCTCTTTGAGGCGCAGATGCTCAGGGCAGTCTGTGTGGTAGCTGCACAACCGTCCATTTTACCTTGGATGCTAAGCACGTCCTTGCATCCTGGCAAAGTAGCCCCACTGCCCCGCCACCGCCCCTCCCCCCCGCCATGACTGTGTTTGGTCTGCAGTTCCTCGAAAGCATGGGGTTTGCGCCGCTGCCATGTGCACCTTCGGTGGTGGGTGTGGTCTCTGTTTTGAGGGTTATTTAGCGTTATTTAGTTTGTCAGACTCAGCTGTCCAGTGACGGGAATCCAGGGTGGACTGGTGAATTCAGGGTCGTCTTTCTTCCCTGGTCCCTGCTGTGCTGTGCAGGTCCTCTCTGCTGTCCCGCAGAGCGCCCCTCCCCTTCGCCAGGGGTGCTCCCTGGCTGCTGCCCCTCCTGTCTCTGATGCAGGACCCCCGACCCAGCATGGTCCCGGGATGCAGCCCCGCTGTTTGCTGACCCTTGAGTTGTCTGGGGTCAGAGTGTCCGAGTTCAGGGATGCTGAGATCCTCACTGCGAACCGCTCTCTCACCGCGGAAAGCTGCTCGTGCGTTCCTGCAGCCTCCCTTCCAGAGGGCGGTCGCTGCTCCAGTTTTCCACAGAGCTACAGGGTAAAATAAGCCACAAATATCAAGAAATGTGAGCGATTGGAGACCTGCGAGTGCTCTTCTTGGAGATGTTACTCAATCCTTTTTTTTCAGCCGGGTTTCTCTCTCATTGGGCTGGCCAAGAAGTCCGTTCAGTTTTTCTGTGAAATGAAAGACATTTTTTCATTTTCACCAATAACTTTATCGATTCGGATATTTTGAGAATGTCAGCTAGCTCCCATGTGGTAGAACATTGATTGTTCTCAATTACTGTCTCCATTGGATCGCTATCAACTTCAGCTGGTCTACCCAACCGTGGAGAATCATCCAGACAAAATTATCTAGCATGAAACTTCACAAACCACCTCTGACACGTTGGATTAGCTGCAGCACATTCTCCACACACTGCACTAATCTTTTACATTTCAGTTGTATTTTTACTTTTCTTGAAAAAATAAAGCATGGTATGCTAGAAATGATGCATACTTTCTTCCATCTTCAGTATTAAAATGGCTCCACAAAGATTCACCAACTTTGGTAAGTTTTTTTAAGTGCACACTGAGATGACAGCTGTCATCGTACGGAACAGGCGAACGAAGTTTTTGGCCAGCTCGGGAACCTGAATGGACTTCTTGGCCAACCCGATACTATCTTTTCAAGGATGTACAATCCTATCAGCTTCCCTGATTTATTAAAAGAAGTTGGCAGTGAGCGCCTGCAATGTTTATGGCTGGGAAGAGTCATGTGTGAAGTCACATATGAGTGACCTGATGCGTGTCCCCCGAGAGGGCCCACCTGGGATGGACAGAGGAAGTGTGTGTGCAAGGCCTGGAGAGCAGCTCTGACGTGAGGGGGTGCCTGGGGAGTGGCAGGGGGCCAATGGAGGAACGAGGCGTGAACAGCTGTCAGATGTGACGGGCGGCCAGGGGACCAAGGGCGCTGTGGCCACACTGAGGATGTTCCTCCTCGGAGGACGGGAGTTCTCAGTTGAGTATCCTGGAGCCTGGAAGACGCAGACGGCAGGTGCCTGGTCATGTTTGCTGAGTCAGGAGTAGACTGTGAAGCCCACTTGCTGCTGGGACGCTGCTCGTACCTGTCACCTGGCCTCTATCCCAGCAGAGCCGTGAGCAGGCAGCTGACAGGGTCACAGGTTTGCAAGATGCGGGGAGCAGAGAATGCGGGGCCTCCTTCCTGCCTCCTGCCCCATGGTCCCTGCCCACACTGGTACTGCTTCCCTCCATGCCTTGCTGCCTGCGGTCACGTCCTGGGGACGCCCTGACCCTGTGCAGTGTCTTCAAGGTCTTAGGAACCTTGAGAACTGAACGCCCTTCCAGCCAGGGTGTCAGATTTTGCTTACTTCTCTTTGTTGTAGCTCCAATGACAAAGTTAAAAGCTTTGTGAGGAAGAACAGAGATGCTGCAGAACCTCAGGGCAAGCACCCACTCTCCTGGGTGCTTATTTCATCCTCCCGAAGGCTCAGTGTGTGCATGAGGCTGCTGAGGCCATTCAGTGGGGATGCGTCTGCAGGTAGCCTCGGTCCGACCCCTCTGGGTCACCTTGGCAATCCCTGCGTGTTCTGAGAGGCTGGCAGCTTGGTGTGTGGGCACTGTGTGTAGACGTTGTGTGGACGGCTTCCCTGTGATGCGCTGTTTTCATTGGCTTTACCCCCTGGAACCTAACGCACGGTGGGCAGGTGTGAGCCGGACGGTGGGTCTTCCCTCTGCCCCATGGGCCCGTCGGTTCAGGCCACCATCACGCTGCTTGTCAGACGTCCACCAGGAGAATTGGGGTGATGCCGTGTGACACAGCACATGCGGAGGCCTGGCCTCCCCTGACCTGCACGACGCCCCTGGGAGGTGCAGTTGGCGCCTTCGTAGAAGAGAAAGCTGGCCTCTGGGGCCGGGCACACGGCAGGGCAGCTCGGGGGCTGGGCTTCGAACCCAGGCCTTTGCCCGTCAAATCCGGAGACAGAGTGCTGGTACGTTTCCATTCCGAATGGTAACGTCTGTGTTTTCGACGGTATTTTGTTTGTTTAACCAGGTCTGGTTGACTGGCTTAGCAGTGGTCAGAGGTTACATTTGTCCCTCGGTGATTTTGAGGCATTTTATATCACAGTGTTCGTGGTCACCTTGTCCACTGACTGTGCAGAATGAGTGTTTGTCGCCCACCGGGCGTATGCGGCATGTTCCTTGTGCCAGGCCCTTCAGGAGGGAAAGAGGGCTGTCGGCGCAGGGACAAGAACAAGCCCCTCCGTACAGGACTTGCCCGCGGGGTCCGGGTGTCCTCCCACAGGACGATAGGCCGCATGGGATTTGGTGTGACTTCACGACACGTGGCGCCTCTCAGGGCTCCTAGGGGTGTGGGAGGGGTCGTGGCCGCCATCAGGGCAGAGGGCCACAGCACAGTGAGCAGCCCACCCCGGGCCCCCGGTTCTGGCATCGGGGAGCCCAGCTGGACGGGGGCTACTTCCCCCCTGGGTCCTGACGGGTGGTCCCGACATTCGGCCCCCTATTTCTGGGGGCAGCTGCATCCCGGGGGACAGTTTATGGGGGGCTTCTGTCTGTCTGTTTGTCTGTGGAGGGGCTGAAGTGTGTCCCCAGGAGCCCCAGCGACTTTCCCAACAAGTCGCAGGTCCTGCTCCCACGCCTCCTTCCGGCGCTCCCTCTGTTTCTCAGGGTCTGCCACATCAGTGTCACGGATGTCGAGGAACGGTGTTCCCGCGGGCAGCGGTCGCTCCCTTCTCTCTGGTGCCGTCCCCCGGGCCAGGCTGCCCCGCTGGTCCTGAGGGCGCCGCAGCAGGGGGACCACCCACCGCTCGTCTCCTCACTGACCCCCGAGCCAGGCGTGTGGGGTGCAGCTGCTGCAAGGGGACCGGAGACATGTCACTGTGTGCAGGTCACTGTCGTGGAAACACGCTAACACGGGCCATGGGGCACTCGATTGTGACAAATCTGTTCTCCGCGTGTCCTCGAAGGACGTAAGACCCCTGATCTGCCAGGCCCTGTAGGGAGGCAGGTGACTGTTTGTGCGGAGAGCTTGTCTCTTCAGAAGCTGTGCGTAAAACTTACTTCATGGACCGAAGGTGTGGGAACGGACATTTGATCTGTTTGTCACTTGCACCCCCAGCTGGTGAGCAGGGACAACAGCGTCAGAGGAGCTCTGGGTTGGGGCCTGGGACGGTGGGTGAGGCTGGGGACCCTGTGGGGCCCAGAAGTCCTGCTCCGAGGGGTGGCGCTCCCTGCTGGTTTCACCCGGGAACTCCGCTCTCCTAATTCTCATCCTCAGGTGAAGCGTTTTAAGCAAAAGCCGTTCCCCTGAGGGAACCCACGTTCGTCCTCCCCACTTGTCTCATCTCACTGGGGGCTTTCTCTCCCCGGCCGGGATGCTGGCGGGGAGCCCGCAGGCCTTCCTCCCGCTGACGCACGTGCCGCTCGGTTCGCAGGACCTGCAGAGCTGGGTGAGCGGGTCCGGCGAGCACGGCTTCGTGCTCGTGTCCTTCGGGGCCGGCGTCAAGTACCTGTCGGAGGACATCGCCCACAAGCTGGCGGGGGCCCTGGGCCGGCTGCCCCAGAGGGTGATCTGGAGGTAGGTGAGGCTGCAGCGCACAGGGGCTCTCGGAGACGCCTCGGGCCGACTGCTGTGTTTGTGGTGCAGGGAGACCTGGGCGTGAGTGTGAGCCAGTCAGGGTGAGGAGATGTAGCCTGCAGTGGGGAGCAGCGGGGGGCAGGGTGGTCCCCCACTCGGCTGTCTGCCCTTTGTGGTCATGTCCCCACGCACCTTCAGGTCAGGGCTGGAGGAGGGAGAGAAGGGGAACGCCAAGGAGAGAAAATACCCTACGGGACCTTTCAGGTTCCTCCTGAGACCAGGCCTTTAAAACACAGTAACGCGCCCGTGACTGCGGCTGCCGGGTGAGTAGGCCTGGCCTCTGACCCCACCCTAGCTGATGTAGAACCGGTACGGACGGAACCCCAGACGCAGTCCTGGGGGCTTCCTGTCAGGCTCTCTTGGAAAGTGCCATCTGCCTGTGTGGACAGTGTGTGTCGGTTTGTGAGCCCGTCAGGGTTGCCGCCCGAACGCCGAGGCAGGACTCAGCCTCATCATAGCTGCCCCCAGAACGGTCCCTGCGCGCGGCTAGGGGCAGCGCGTTCTCGTCTCTCCGTTCCCCGTCTCCCCAAGGCCTCGTGTCCCGGGACGGAGGGGTGGCCACCCGCTGCTGGGCCCTGGTGGGGGTGAGATTCTAGCAGGGGCTCACGTGGGTGCTCTGCCCCACCTGTGTCCAGGTGGGAGGAGCCGAAGGACATGGGTCTCAGAATGAGCAAAGTGTCTGCTCTTTACTCCTCAGTCGGGGAAGCGTGAAAGAGGAACCCCCGTTTTCGCTGGGGTGAAAGGCAGGTCCTTGTCAGCAGTGTAAACGCGTACCATAAATCTGACAGTGGGGCTGGGGTCTGGGCAGGAGCGGTGTCTGGGTTTGAGTGGTTCACTGTCTGGTGCGCACTCAGGTTTTCTGGACCCAGACCGAGGAACCTGGGGAACAACACGAAGCTCATGGAGTGGCTGCCGCAGAACGACCTGCTGGGTAAGTCCCACGGCCCGCTGTCAGACGTGACCTGCACACATGACTGTCACGCTTGGGGGCAGTGCTTATGTGCCGTTAGTGGGACGGTGTGATGTCTGTGGTGTCTCGGCTCTGAGACTTCACACTGAATCAGATCTTTATCGGGACATACTCTGCAGAGTACAGTCATTGGGCCTATCAGTGGAAACATTTAGATTATTCACTAATTTTGACTTTTTGGAAAATATGCTTAATTTAACCACGTACTTCCTGTAACTTTGTGCATTAGCAGGGAGTGAAGTTACACTGAATTAGCCTAATTGCCTAACGCAGTGAACCTGTAGTTCCCTGTCACAGTTCCGTTACGGAGAGGAGTTCAGTGTTGTTCGTTTGAGACCAAAGGCAAGCAGAGGGCCCAGGAAACAATTTATCTTGACTTTATTTGGGTCATTTTTCTAAATTTCCCTGTAAAGCACCAGGCATCGTGGAAACTCACGATTTTTTGCGGTGGCCCTGAGGTGCTGGGAGGGAGCACCAGGACCAGCGGCATCCCCTGCCTTCTGTGTACCCAGCTCCCCCAGTGGGGCCTGTGCAACGCTCCCTTCGAGGAGGAAGGTCGGGTCCCCTGGCGGCGGGTCCCCTGGGGGCAGGTCCTCTGCTGAGAGGAGAAGCCGCCTGTGGGCGAGGGATGGCCTGGCCTCCGTGTGGACAGACACCGAGCAGCAGGGGGCCCGTGGCGTTGGGCGTGGGTGCCCCCTCTTCTAGCTTCCATCAGCCTCCTGCTCCCCTCCTGGCTGTTCCCGCAGGTGGCGGTGGTCAGCCGATGTGTGCATTTGAGAGAGAGTTGTGATAAACTTCTCAGAGCTACACACCTTTGCTGCTTAAAAATGGCTCTGATAACGGTGATGGGTTTAGAAAACAAGTCTGTCGAATGTGGTGTGCTCAGATGGTGGTGTTAAAATACAGGACAGACATCACGGGCCCTTGCTGGGTTATAAGGACCTCCAAGGGCTGTGCGATAAAGGGAAGGAATCACTCAGGGAAGCGGCATCACAGGCGTGTGCGGATTGGGTGCTTGTGTGTGTGTGAGACGTGTCGACGTTCCACACGTGTCTGCAGGGCCTCCGCCCCAGTCCCTGTGGCGGTGCCGTGAGCTGCTCTCTCTGATGCCCTGCAGGGCACTCAGGCGTCAGGGCCTTCCTGAGCCACGGTGGGCTGAACAGCATCTTTGAGACCATGTACCACGGCGTCCCTGTGGTGGGCATCCCACTCTTCGGGGACCATTACGACACGATGACCCGCGTGCAGGCCAAGGGCATGGGGATCCTGCTGGAGTGGAAGACGGTCACGGAGGCCGAGCTCCATGAGGCCCTGGTGACGGTGATCAATGACCCCAGGTGAGCTTCCACCCGCATGGGGCAGGGCGTACCGCCGCCAGGTGTCTGTGAGCTGGGGGTGAAAGGAACCTCTGGGGCCCACGCTCCCGAGAAGGCCTGCAGGGGAGCCGTGGGCCAGGCCTGCGTCCTGCTGCCGGTGTGACTTGCGGGGATCAGGGGCATCCCTCATGTCAGCGGCTAGTCAGGATCTTTGATCTTATTTGTAACACTCTGATGTGGGTTGAGTTGCCTGCAGCAAAGCCACTCCCTTTCTAATGACAGGCCACTGGCCTTGTGTTCAAGTGACAGTGACATTGGGGAGAGGGTGAGCTTTCCCTGTCTCTGCCCAGGGGATATGGCTCTACACTCAATGGGAACCCCGTCCAGAGTCTGGGGACACCCTCCAGGGAAGAGTCTTGTAGGGGAGCCTGCAGCTTCTGGGGTGGTGGGCCCTGCATCTCAGGACAGCTGTGGTCCTCGGAGCAGCGTGTCTGTGACCTGAGGTGCCAAGGGTGGGACCCCTGTGTCTGCGTTCTGCAGATTTTCTTCTAAAGTCTAGTTTCTGTGAACATGGCTTCTGTGTGGAAAGCGAGAGGCACCACGGGCTCTGAGGCAGGTTGTGTCGGGTGGCTGCAGAGTCTGTTGGGTTCTCCCGCACAGCGGCTCTGGTGGTGCTTGGCTGTCTTCAACTTCCTTCCAAACAATGTTAGATTGTATTGTAACGGCTGTCATATCAGTGCGCATTTAAAAAAACCTCATCAAACTTGGTGAGTTTTTGTGCAGCCATTTTAATATTGAAGATGGAAGAAGATATGCAACATTTTGGCATAGTATGCTTATTTTTAAAAAGATTTTATTTATTTAGTTTTAGAGAGACGGGAGGGAGAAAGAGAGGTAGAGAAATATCAGTGTGTGGTTGCCTCTCATGCGCCCCTGCTGGGGACCTGGCCCCATAACCCAGGCTGTGCCCTGACTGGGAATCAAACTGGTGACCCTTTGGTTCACAGGCCAGCACTCAATCCACTGAGCCACCCCAGCCAGGGCTATGCTTCATTATTTCAAGAAAGGTTGAAATGCAAAAAAAAGGTTTGTGCTGTGGATGGAGAAGATGCTGTGACTGATCAAATGTGTCAAAAGTAGTTTGTGAAGTTTCTTGGCACTGTTAACATTGGGGCCAAATAATCCTTTGCTGTGGGGCTGTTTCATGTGTTGGAAGGTGTTTAGCAGCACCTCTGGCCTCTGCCCACTGGAAGCCAGTGGGGGAGATAGCCAATGTACTCAAAATATCCAAAACAAGCCAGAAACATGGCATCAACCCTGAGCCCGGTGGCCCCTGCCAGGGCTCCTCAGCTGTGCAGACATGCCGCTGGGTGAACACGGGACAGTGTGCTCGGAGCTCTGGATGGGCACTGGTGCCTCCTGGGGGTCCGTGGTTTGCCCCTCCTAGAGTCACTGGGCCCGTACAACCTGTGGTCACTCTGTGTTGCTTGCCCACAGCTACCGTCAGAGGGCCCGGCAGCTGTCCACGCTCCACAGGGACCAGCCTGGACACCCCGTGCAGCGGGCCGTGTACTGGATTGAGTATGTCCTGCGTCACCGGGGCGCCCCGCACCTGCGGGCAGCCGTGCACCAGCTGTCCTTCTGGCAGTACTTCCTCCTGGACGTGGCTGCCGTGCTGCTGCTGGCCGCCGCCCTGCTCTACGTCCTGCTGGCCCGGGCCACGCCCCTCGTCTGCCGATGGCTCCGCAGCTGCTGGCCCCCGCGCAAGCCCAGCGTGGCGAACGGGCGCCACCACAACGGGGTCCTGAATGGCAGGTGCAGGAGGAACGGCCGTGTCCCACACGAGAAGAAGGCGAAGTGAGCGCGTGGCCCCCATCCCCACAGGTCCCCACTGTCCGTGAGTCTAACAACCACTGAGCGCCGCGTCATCAAGCAGCTCTAACTCCCCTTCTCTGAGCTACTAACCAGCCCCGTGCAGGTCAGGTGGCTGCGCATGCCCAGCCCTGACCTGCAGAATGTGCTTCATTCCAGAGCCGACACAGAGGTCGGCCCGGAACCTGTGAGCTGCCTTAATTACCCCTGTCAGGCTTAGCTCTGGGCCTGGGCGTGTGTGTCCCGGGCTGGGCAGTCTCCTTCCTGCATGCGTGCATGGATGCATGCGTGCGTGCTGAGAGGGTGGCCACCCAGCTGCTCTCCCACCCAGGGAGGGAGCGGCGCCCTCTGGTGGACTAGAAAGGCAGTGAGGGTCCGACATTCCCTGTCCAGCGCTTCACACAGACCAACTCAGGACTGTCCCTCAGAGAGCCCTTTCCCTCCCAGCCGGACGCAGAGCAACAAAAGGAACGATCAGAACGCTGGGTTTTGTCCTCTTGTGTTTTTGTTTTAATGTTTTCGTTGGCTTTGTCGTCCTTTTCTTACAGACTGGGCGCTCCTGGGGGGAAAATGTACAATTGAGTAAATGTGTAAACTTGTTGTCATGTTTTGTTTTCCCCTAACCAGTCATTGGCCTCTGGAAGAGTTTTAGTTCTTTTTTTTTTTCATTTCATGTTCACATGTAACCTTGTGTTAACTCCGTGATGAGACAGAGCGGCCAGGCCTTGCCTTTTGTTAAAGTGGACAGGTGAAGATTCCTGCTTTTGTGGCATCTGCTTTGTGAAGTGCAGTTTTGACTGTTCAGATGTCATAGCTCCAAAGTTTTAACTTGAAAGAACTGTCCTCATCATGCCTTTTGTTTTCTGGGCCACACAATCTACATCACGGAGGTGCCAACGTGTAACTTGTCCAGGGGACCTTTGTGGCCTCCCCCCGGTCCCTGCCCTGTCCGATCTGGTGAATTCAGACTCTCCGTGTGGTGCAGGAGTGACCGAGAACACGTGCCGTTTCAGAAACCCAGCGTTGGAAATGAGTTCCTGTCCCCCTCCCTGCTCTTCCCCCAGCAACGGCTTCCGGCCGTTGTGGCCGACGGGACGGGCTGGGGACCGCACCCACCGCGGAGCAGAGGTGCCCGTCAGAGGGTGACGTCAGGACCCTGGTGAAGCCCTGTCGGCAGCAGCTCAGAGTTTATTTCAGGTCGTTCTGTTTACTTAGTGTTTGCACTTCGTGTGTCGAGCTTTATTTATTGACCATCTGACCTCCCGTGTCTGACTCCCTGTGACGCTCGCCAGTGTGCGGAGAGCTGTGAACGTTCCGAGTGCTGTCCGCTCCACACACACTGTGACACGCAGCGTCATGCCCCCCCACCAGGAGCCGCCACGCCATGCGTGGGCATCAGCTGTTTCCTTGCCGGCCATGTAGACGCCGTGTGCGGCTCTCAGAATACTTGAAGAAACGGTGTCATCCACGCAGGCGCACGAGTCACGCCTTTGCGTCACGTGGCCGTCGAAATGGGGAAGAGGTGGGCTATGAGCGGTGGGCTGGTGCTGGGCGTGGAGTGTGCGAGGGGCTGGTTATGATGTGTTTGGAACAGGATGCGCTCGGCAGTGAGCCCTCACTGGGCGATGGAGTGCGACCTCTCTCCACTGTGACAAACTTAAACAATAAACGTGATGTAAAAACGGAGACGTGTCATTTGAGTGCAACTTCTGTTCAGATTTCATGTCACCGCAGCACATATGCGCATGCTAAACGTGTTTTCAAGACAGGTGTCCGGCCCGTGTGTCTGTCAGTGAACACAGGATTCTGTTACCCGTGGGCATGTTTGTTCCTGGACAGGCAGGTCCAGTCCCCTCCAAGCACATCCACATGGTTCTCAACTCAGCCCAGAGTCTCGATGGTCAGCTGCAGGTTTTCTAGTGAGTTGCGCTGTGGGTAGATTGAGTGGTTTTAAACTTTCCACGCTTGGGCTAGATTCTCTACTAAAGCAGGTTTTCAAGAAGGTTTCCTTCATTTTTTTTTCAAAACAGCTGGTTCAGTGGTTTCCATGGCTAGCCGTGGTCATATCAGGTGAGACAACAGAGGGGCCAATGTGCTGCCCTGGAGTGGTGGGCCCTGCTCACGCTGTGGGCTGGGTCTGGTGCCCGGTGCTGTGGGCAGTGGGTCCTGACTGAAGCCGAAGGGAGCTAGAGGTTCTGCCCCAAGAGCAGAGACTCGGGCTGCCTGGCTGTCTGGGGCCGCGGTGACTGTTGTCTGGGGTGGTTTCCAGGTTTCCCAGTTCAGGCCTGGGGTCGGACCCCAAGCAGCCCCCTCTGCACGTCACGCACCAGAATTTCCACCTGCGCCTGGGCAGGGACACATGGCCCCCGTCCAGCTGCCCTGACCCACCGCGCTGACCCTCAGGGGACTCTCTTCATGGGTAGGGACACGCTCTGCCTGTCCCTTCCCTGATAGGACCTGGTGGGCACCCGGGTTTCTTCCATCTCCTCCCCTGCGGGTGTCTGCTCTGCGCAGTGCCAGCTGCCTGCCTCACGGGGTATCGGGCAGGTTGGACATCCTAGTCAGACCTTGTGGGGCATGGAAGGTGCTGAGCGAGCACACGAGAGGTTTGGTGTGCAGCGAAGCCACCTTGTGGACTGTTGCACACTTACAGACAGTCAGCACCTTGTTTGCCACCTGCAGTGGCCTGAAGAAAGCACTCATTGCTCCAGCAGTAAGCCGTGTTCTGTGTCAGCGTCCTCAAACCCCTGGTGTCACTGCGCCGCGCTCTGCCCCGTGGACACACAGTGCGGTGCTGTTGCCCCAGCAGCTCAGGAAGTGGTGGGTGTGTTGTGGGCACGTGCGGCCAGTGTGGCGTTGGAGCACGTGGGTGGGAGGGGGCGCCACCTAGGGCGGGTGGCACTGAATTGCAATGAGTGCAGAGAGTGGGTGCAGGGAACTCTGGGATGGCAGATCCTGTGGTTACTGGGCAGTGGTGGCAGGAGTGTGTGGAAGGGGAGAGGGCCATGTTGCTAAGGAAAACGTTTTCGACAGTCCGCTTGGGTTTCCAGTGACCAGTGCCCAGCACAAGCACTCCTGCTCCTTGGTGACGTCCCAGGGGCCTACCCTATCCCTGTGCTGGTGGCTGGGGTCAGGCTTCTTGTCCCCAGACTGTCAGGCATAAAGGAAAGGCCCTTCTGGCTGCCCAGGAGACCCGCAGATGGGCCCTGTGTCTGGCGTTTCAGCACGTCTAAAGGAAGAGAGACGAGAATGTGTTCATGAGGAGGGGTCCGGCAGCATCAGCAGTTTACCATCTGTTTCCTGAACATGGTAAAGAAAAGCACATGCCCAGGACACGGACCAGCACTCAGGGTCACGGGGGTCACGAGAGGCGGCCATCCCGGTGAAAGGTGAGTGCAGACGCCACGCCGCAGTGTCATCTGTGGCAGAGAAGGAGGCTGCTGTGGGCACAGCACTGATGGCGGCGATGGGGAAACTGGAAACTCAGCGTCCTGCCCCACAGCATCCCAGGGTGTCCAGCCTTGTGGTGTCTCTGGGCCACACTGGAAGGGGAAGAGTTGTCTTGGGCCACACGATAAATACACTGTGACACGTAATCACAAAAATAAGGTTTTTGAGTAACTTTCTGATTTTGTAGTGGGCCACATTCACAGCCATCCTGGGCCGCATGTGGCCTGTGGGCCGCGGGCTGGACGCCCTTAAGAAGTTTAAGCTCGGCCGTGCATACTCTCCGATGACCGCGTGTTTCTTCTCCAGGTTTTGGCTTTGCTTCTGCAGCCCTTATTCTGTTTGTTCTCGTTAATCTGCATTTCCCCCCGAGCTTGTATCCCAAACACCAGGCCCAGGTCGCAGAACCAGATCAGCTGTGGCTTTGAAAGCTTCCAAAGCGTGTGCAGTGGAAAGACAGACACACGGAGCCCAGGACGGCAGAGGGACGCGGTGTGGTGACCAGGAGCGGCCCTTTGGGTAGGAAATGCTGCCCAGCTGTGACCGTGGACCAGTGATTCAGCAGTCACTGTCCCTCAGACTCAGCGACCTCCTCTGCCAGACAGGAAGGACACAGTGAGGCTGTGAAGTGATAAAATGAGGAAAAGTTACAGGCAAACTTGGGGAAGACTCTGCACGTGTCTGCTAACGCCTTTTACTCGGGTCCCAGCTCAGTGCCTGTGACATCCTCATGCCTGGCCACAAGTGGTGTGCCTCAGGGACAGGGAGAAACAAAACTGCTTTACTCTTGGACCCTGACTTACTCCTGGAGAAAAAGTGAGGAGAGGGGGCAGGAGGTGGGGGAGCCGCAGCCTTGCATTGCCTTCTGCCAGAGGCAGATGCTGATTTGTCTCCTCGCAGACCCTGGATCCTGAGTCAGGCGCTGGGGTTTGAGTTGCGTATGGCTCCATCTCGAGCCCAGGGCTGCCTCCAAGCCAGGTCAGGAACGGGCTTCAGTCAGCGGCCACGCAGCCAGACTAGGGGAGGGCCTGAGGCTGGTCACTGCCTCTGCAGCCAGACTCAGTTTAAAGGTCGCTCCTGAGGGGTCTCAGCCGCACCCCAAGGGGCCACTGCTCCTGTGAGCACTGCTCGGGTGCTTTTGACTGAGAACCAAAACTCTGACTCTCCAAATCATGGAAACCATTGTCCTCTGAAAAAAAGTACAAACTTCTGTACAAATAATCATACAATAAATAAACATTAAATTTAAAAATTCATTAAATAAATTATCGAGTAAAATAATAAAAATAATAAAAACGAAAGTGTCACTGATTTCACACCTTAGAGGAGGGAGCTGAGTTGCCTCCAGGGGGCGCCACGTGTCAATAATTAACATCAATTCAATTAGTTAATAAGTCAATTAATGTTGGAGGTTACAGCCTGAAACATCGCTGGGGCTGATGACAGATTGCAGCTGCCCTGCTGGGCACCTCATGAGCAGGGGGCTCTTTGGGGAAGACAGTGATGCCGGGAACAGAGCGGCAGCAGGGAGAGAGGAGACCCTGTGTGCAATGGACTCACCCCATGAAAGAAGCCGCAGGCTGAGTCTCTGGGGCTGAGTGGGGCTGTGAGGATAGGACCCTGGACGTGTCACCATCCACGGGGCTGCCCAAGTCCAGCCGACGCAACGGCATGGGGCACACACCTCGTTCTGTTTCAGGAGGTTGGATTTGGGACCTTTAAGGCCCCTCTCATTCCTGAGTGAAGTGTTGGATCTGTGTGGATCACGTTTCTCTGGAGTTGCCAGAGCTGTGACCTTCTCTCCTCTTCCTATTTACTCACCACCTCCAGCCAGAGCCAGCCTTGTCCTCACCTGGACTCTGCACTTCCAGAATATTCTACCCTGCTCCCAGGCACACTTGCTGCCTCAGCATCCCCTTCGACTCAGCACACTCGGTACCTCCTTCTGTAATGGCCCTTTTTTCTCTGCTTTGACCCGGAGGTGTTTGTATGAATGTGAAGGCGTCGAGGCCATGGCAGCACATGTGGTGAGCGCTGGGGTAAGAGGCTGGGGGGCTTTTACTGGCCGGTGGAGGGTCAGAGCAAATGGCTTCCATAATCCTGCCCGGGCCTTGCACTGAAGTCAGTGCTGCTGCCGAATGCACGAGTCTCTGGTGCCCTCTGGTGGTAAGATATGAGTTTGCGTCTCCCCCTTTTTCGGGTTATGATGCCGACCTTGGACACAATCTTGTCTGGAGCTGAGATTAGGACAAAATGGAGAAATTCTTCAGAAAAATACTTTAAAACTGGCTAAGAACAAAGGGTAAGGCAAAAGAGAGGCAACCTTTATTGTGAGGAATGTGTGTGGGGAAGGAAATGGAGAATAGTGTGCTTGCCCGCTTGTGGGTGTGTGTGTCCTCCCTTCAGGGACCTCCAGGGGCCAGGGGGCTGCTCTGGGTCTGGCCCGTGGTCCCGGATGTGGGCTCCAAGGCTGTGAGGGGCACCACGGGGGGCCGGTGTGCACATCCGCTGCCCTCTACAGCCCACCTTGGTTGTCTCATTACCGTTGCATCTTGGGGACGAGGGACTAAGTTCTGATGAGTGACAGACAATTTTCTTGGTCTAGGTTTCCATTTTATATGTTCATATTTAAGCAAAATAACTCGCCAAGTAATGAGGTCTCTGGTTTTTACTAAGCTGTAAGGGACAAAGTTGTCTATATTTTTAATGTATGAACCCAGAGCTGAGTCAGCGTGTTTCAAGAAACTTGGGCCACAGATGTCAGGGCCTGTGCTTGGCGGCAAATCTGCCACCAGACATCAGTGTGAATTCATACCTTTAAACCTCAGTCTTACTTTTAGAATAAAAATACTGGACTGGATAAACTCCAACTCTCTCTGAATCCCTGTCTTTGATTATATGATAATCTACATGCCTCATTTATTCTTTGGAACAAAATTCTGCCCGAGAGTAGGAAAAAATTGCAATGATGCTTGTAAAGGGCATGTTCACATATTACAAGAGGAATTGGAATTTTGCTAATTGTCCAGTTAATTTCATTACTTTAGGTGTTTAAATCCAAAGCCTGTTCTTTAGTGTCACTCACTGGCATGAATGTGCCTGTGCTGATTGAGTTCACTGCCTACTCTGCACTTGGCCATGCTGGTTCACCTGTGACTGCTGGCGGGTAGTAAGAGAAGGTATGCTTTTGTGACCAGTTCCTTGGGAAATAGATGTTTTCTTTATATCAGATCAGCATTAATATTACTTCAAATAAACAATAAAATGTTTGAAACACATATCCTGAGTGCTCAGGGCCACACATGCGCGTTTGGGGAGGCGGCAGGCCCACGGCTGGGCCTCTGCAGAGTGGAACCTGTGGCGTGGGTGCGAGCCCAGAGGGTGCTCTGCAGGGAGCACGTGTCCTCGGGACATCAGCGTGAGCACAGAAAGGCAGTTTCATCGCTGCGGGTGGCAGCCTCTCCGAGGCTCCCATGCTGGTGTTGTCTGTCCTTGCGGCAGCTGAGGAGGAATCTCCCGGGGTCCCCTTGGAGTCACCATTGGTGTCATCGTGGAACGAGGAGGCCAGGTGAATGGGGACGTTTTTGTAGCTAGAGTGTCACAGGCTGGCCTGAGAAGTGGGGGGAGCGGGACACCCGCGCCCTTGCCTTTGCTTTCCAGCACCTCTGTCGTTCTTCGTTTCTCTGATGCGCCGTCAGCCGTGATTCTCGAGCCCTTCTGTTTTCCAGGAGATGGCAAGTTTTTGTGTTCTTGCCCCAAAAGATAGCTCTTCAAGTTGCACCTGGCGTCCCGGGCGGTGGGCTCTGATCCCACCACCTAACCTCACGGGTGCGGAACAGGAAGCCGAGGACAGCTGGGTGACACACCACCTACAAAGCTGGAGGAAGACAGGGAGGAAGTTTGGGGAGCAGCCCTCCTGTTCCAGCGGAGCCCACTGGCCTCTGTTTTTGGCACAGAGCCCGGAGGGGGGACAGTGCTGTCCTGCTGCTGCAGGGTGCGGTGTGTGCGCTAGGCCAGGACAGGCAGCCCTCTGGGAGGCGACTCCATCTGTGTCCCCACCATGACTTTATGTTCTGGCCACTGTGAGCTGGGGACGCACCTGACGCCTGCAATCTGGGTTAGGACAGGAGCGCTCAGAGCTGACCTTCATTGCCATGGAAACAAGGTTGTCATTAGGTGCTAAAGGTCCACGTTTCTGCTTTGCAGTTTAGTTTTCATGAGATACCTTTTCAAATACTCAGCCAAGCAGACACTTACTAATTTTTAGAGAGAGAGAGAGCAACATCGGTGTGAGAGAGAAACATCCATTGGTTGCCTCCTGACCGGGGATCAAACCCACGACCTAGGCACGTGCCCTGATCAGGCATTGAACCCACAGCTTTTGGTGAACAGGATGATGTTCCAAGCAGCTGAGCCCCCCGGCCAGGGCATGAGATACGTTTTACTCTTTTTATGTAATGTCTTCAAAACTCTGAGTATATTTTAAAATTTTATTTGTTTAAACACAAAAATCTTCAGCGATTCAGGACACTGTCCCCTCGTGCAGTGAGGATGCACACAGAGGCCTCACTGCTCCCTCCCTATGGTCCCAGAACCGTGGGGCCCCCATGCCCTGGGTGCCAGCCTGCGGGGGAAGGAGCATGTGGGGGTCCCCTTGGGGGAGCTCTGGGCCCCTAGTGGCACTATCTGAGTACCTCTCCTGACCCCTGGCCTTGACCCCAGGCGGCCTGGCTGTCTGTGTCTCCCCAGGGACAGTCCCTTGTTCACGGCACGTGCAGCCTCCTCGCTGTCCTCACCACCAGGGTGCACCCCGATGCTCAGCGCCCCTGCTCAAACAGGGACAGTGAGTTGTTGTAACGGAGGCAGGCGGCATCCTTACAGTCAGCAGCAGGAGTACATTTCCCGAGCCGTCAGCAGGGCGACCGTGTGGGGGATGAACCTGGAAACTGCAGGCGGCATGCCCCACTGGACAGCAGTCCAAACAGCTGTGACCCAAAGTGACCTGTGCCCGAGGCCGTGTGGTCATTTTGTTTCGTGCATTTGCTTCATGTCAACTTTTAAGAACAACCAGCATTGTAAGTTCATATGTATGAAAGGAGGTCTCGCCAGTTGCCTTCCTTTTGCTGGTGGGGCAGATGCCAGCCAGTGCTCCAAGGCCACCCCACAGAGTGTGGGTTCGACCTTGACCTGCATAGTCCATGAGCCCCTCCTTCCCCCTCCCTCCCTCCCTCCTTCCCTCCTTTCCACTCTCCCTCCACTGTGCTATCTTTTAAACTATAACCTATTTTGAAAAAGACTTAGTGCAATTTTTTAAAATTTTCCATTTCGACAATTTACTAAGCAGTACTAACTTTATGTGACAGCTGATAGCATCTTTGGGGGTCCTGAACCCTGGCTGGGCCCTGGCGGGGCCGAGGGAGGGGCTGGTGGGGTCGGGACGGCACTGAGGCACGTGAGAACCTGGGGCTCGCGCCGGGTAGGCAGCCGTGGGAGCTGGAGGAAGCGAGAGTCTGGAGAATGAGGAACCAAAGGGGCTGCTGGTGGGCTGTTTGGGGGTGAGGGCTGCAGCTGTGGGTAAGAGCTCAGGTGTCCCCAGACTGGGGAATAAATAGTGGGCACACAGTCAGTAGAGAAGAAAGAGCAAAATACAGTTCTGTAGAGGAGGCAGTGAATGTTCATGGGGCAGAGAATATAATTTGAGAGAAAAAAAGAAAGTCCATCAAAACAGGTACACCCCATAGACCGTCTGTCACACCCCAGGGGCAGCCTTGTGATTTCCACGCCGTCCAGGTGCTGAGCAGTGTCAGGATGGGGCAGTGCACTGACCTGGGCCAATCTGGTTGCCATCAGTGAAAGCTCCTAAGCTGTGCCGAAGGGTGGACGGCAGAGCTGAAGGAAGCGTTCACTACGCAAGGGAAGACCTGGTGTGTCTTAGCCAGTTTGGGTCGTTTTCCTTCTGCGTGCACCTGTGTGTGTGTGCGTGCGGCTCTGTCATGCTTCAGTTAAAGTTGTTACAGCCACAGCTGGATTGCTGAGTGTTCACTTGGGGCCAGCCGTGTGCAAAGTCTAGTGAGCACCATCACACTTGGCTCCAGACTTACCGGTCCTGTTTTGCCCACGGTGACCCTGAGGCTCAGAGATGGAGAAATCTGCTCAGCCCCCCAAAGCTGGTCAGTGGCAGAGCTGGGCTTCGAACCCAGTCTGGCTCCAGAGTCCCCGTTCCTAACAAACAGCCTTTACTCTGCAGAATCACGTTGGCTTTGCAGAGAGGGGCATTCTTCTTGTGAAACTCCCCGACGACAAGTTGATCGCCAGCGCCCTCACGTCAGTGGGGGGTGGAAGACGTGGAGATGCGCTTCTTTGTCAGTGTGGAGAGAACAGTCCGGTTTCCTGGGGCAGCGTGAATGTCCCCGCCTCACCCCAGGGCAGGCACTGGGGACACTGCCGCCTGTGCGGTTAATGACGCTGTTTCTGGTGAGACCCTTCATTCATGGGTGCTGTGGTTCTTGTCAATGACTCAGCACAAAGAACTGAAGAGGGTTGTTTTTCCATTTCCCTACTTGGTCTGTCAGACCTGGGTCACCCTTGTCCTTGGTCTGCACAGTGAATCTCTGCTCATATGACTGCACTTGAGACGCTGTGTCTGCATTTGCCATCTAAGCTGCTGCTGTCAGAGGTTCCCACGGGCACAGAATGTCATCTTTCCCCAAGAGCACTGGAGTCGCCGTAGGTCACAGTGACCTATGACCGATTACCTCCACAGGCAATTCCCGAGCCCCGACCACGTGCTGGCCCTGCATCGGTCGGTCTGTGGAGGACACGGCGCTGGGTGCAGCGTCGGGGCCCTCAGGCTCTTGCCATGTAGAGGGACCATCCAACAGATGGCACACGTGGGACATGTTTATCACAGAGACACTTGGCAGTGGAGGCTAGAGGGGTGGCTCCCGGGGCCCAGCATTGGCCCCAGACACCATCGAAACCAGGAAAAGCCCCGAAACTCCGACTCTGCCTCCTGTGGTCAGTGAAACCCACAAAGGTTTCAGTCTTGCAGAGAGAGACCAGGGGCCCATTTCTTTCTTTTAACGCTTGGAGTCCCCGGCATTCCCTGAGCCTCAGTTTCTCCATCTGCCAACTAAGGAAATCTACCTGATCGTGTTGTTGGGAAGATCAGTGAGTATATTCAGGACCAGGCTTTGTGCCTGATGCTCAGGGAGTAGTGGCTGTGGATTTCAGTGAGACCCTGAATGTGAACTTGACGATGATGGTGGCAGTTTAAAGGGAAAATGTAGGGTTTTCTAAGCAGACTTCAGTCTTGCTTTTTCCTGTTTAGATTCAGTTCAGTGGAGCTTCTAAATGCAGAGCCGGTGTTTGGAAAACTCTGTGACACTGATGCATGGTAAACTTGGGGGCACTGGTCACGATGGCCTCCCTCCCTCTCTCCCTCCCTCCCTCCCTCCCTCCCTCTCTCCTTCTCTTCTTTCCTCCTTCCCTTTCTTTCTTTGGGGTTTTCAGGTTCAAAGAGAATCTGGTGCGTGCCTGTTCGTTCTGGAATCTGCGGAAATGTAACTTGAGTGTGCCAATTACCCCTTTTCTAGTGGTCGGGGCATCCAGGCTGTCAATGAATGAGCAGAAGCAGCCTCGGACGACATGGAAACAGATCAAAGCAGGTAAACTGAGGCTGAGAAAATGCACCACGGGGTTTCCTTATGCAGTTGCTAATATACTTGTTCACCAAACTACTAGTCACAGTTGAACTAGCAAAACTTTTAACCTCAATCTGTACATTTAAACTATTTCCACGTATTACTTATTCTCCTGCTTCAGTTGAAAACATGTTTGTTTAAGGAATGAAGGTTAACTTTATACAAAAAGGGCTTAAAACATCTGCGATGTAATCAACTCTCTTTAAAAACTTGTATTCTTTTCATTGAAAGAGGCCATTTCTGTTTGGGGGGCAGAACATCTGCTTTCAGTTCTTCTCTGTGCCTCACACTTTGCTCCTCAATGGAAGCTTTAGACAAACCGTAGCTCTTCGCGGTTATTAAAACAGATCTGTCACCCGGAACGTCTCAGTTTTCTGTGCCCGGTAACAAGGGATTCGGGGTAAGTCTCCGGGAGCAGGGGGATTGCGCAGCGACATTCTCAATTGCCAGAGGTCTGTGTGATTTAGAGACCTGAGTGTAGTGGGTTCAGTTTTAATCCATTTCATGAGAAAGTGACACCTTATATCATGTGAAAAATACACTTTCTCAGTTGGAACATAAAGCATGAAAATACTTCATTGAACCTTTCAATCGATTTCCTGGGATAAAAACAAAACCCTGTCTTTGCTTTTTCTGTCTCGCAGCCTGGCCTTTCCACACTCTTCTCCATGGATGAGCCGCGTCTGCAGCCTCTGGCTGTCTTCTCTGTTCATCTGCGATGCCAACAGACTGTTTGTGTTTTGCATGAAAGTCAAACTCAGCTTTGCTCAGGACACAGCAAGCATATGCTCATTTCCAAGTAAAATAATCTAATTTTTTTTTTTTATCAACAGGACTCATCCAGAGCTGGTGGCCCAGACATGTGCTGGAGAACCTTCCATGGCCCCTGCAGCTCCCGGTCCTGGAGACTCGTGCAAACACGCATTGCAGGTTAGGTCCTCACGTGGGGAGCGGGGACTGACCGTGAGCACCTGTTGGCATCTTCCACGGGCACAGATGTGCTCAGCTTCTGAGGCCTTCCTGCTGCGTGTGACCACTAAAGGCAAAGCAGAGAGTTTGGGGCAGGCCATCCTCTCCACCAGCCAGTGCCCCTCCCACTGTGGTTGGTAAATTTTCCATCTCTACATCTGTCCCCTGTGAGGGACGAGCTGGTTTTGGAGTCGAGCTGGTGACAACAAATGGTCAGCTGTCTTTGGAAGCTATTTTCACAAAGGGTTGTAATCAGTTTGCTTTTAAAGAATAAGTGATGTTTGAAAGAGGGTGACAGGCTGAAAATTAAAAATAAAGTGATTATAAAATGGAATTTTTTTTATTATTTAAAAAAACTTTTTTTTTAAGATTTTGTTAATTTTTTAGAGAGGGGAAGGGAGGGAGAAAGAGAGGGAAAAGAAACATCAATGTGTGGTTGCCTCTTGTGCACCCCCTACTGGGGGCCTGGCCCATAACCCAGGCATATGCCGTGAGTGGGAATCGAACTGGTGACCCCTTTGATTTCGTTCTCAGGCTGGCACTCAACCACTGAGCCACACCAGCCAGGGCAGAAAATTTTAAAGTAACTTGAAAAACTATCACTTTGTCCCTCCGGCCTATTGGTAGTGACACCGCACAGGGGTCTGAGAGGACACAGACCACTGCTCCCTCCACGGATGGGTCTCCAAGATGGGGCTTACGTTCGAAGATGTTTAAATCCCATACAACATACGACTCTCTCCCTTCCATTCTTTTAAACCCTCTGCTTCTGAGCAATAATGAATTGACTATCTTAATCCTACAAAGACAGAAAATTTAAAGACAGTAACCTACTCTGTATTGTCACAGAAAAGTTTGGAATTTCAGCCATGACGAGTGCCTCCCCTGCCCGTCCTGCCGCGGCACAGACGCCACACTCGTTTGTGCCTGTGTCATGCGAACGTTCTCCTCGAATCAGAAGAGAACCATTACTGACTCCTCTTCTGTGTCACAGGAATCTTCATAAGCGGATTCTTCGATGGGGCCCTGTCAGGAGCTCTCGTGACGAGGACCGACCAGAGGGCTCAGTGTTCTCAGCCAACCCCGGCCCTTTGCCCGTGAGAGTGGGGCACCACCGCCCCAAGAGATGAGGCCAGAGTTCTGTCTGTTCCACCCACCCCCCGAGCTCTGCCCCCTGTGGCCCACCCGTCTGCCGGCCCCTCTGCTGTTCTCAGGTAGCCCTGTCACTGGTGTTCTCCCTGAACCGGGGTCCTGGGGCCCTACTCCGTCCCAGCCAGGTCCCTTCTGACCCCAGCTCGACCCCGGGCTCGCCTGCATGTTCTCTCAGTGCCCCGCGTGTCTGACATGGAAGACAGACCAGAATCAGAAATAAGGACGCCCCAGGGGCAGTGATGAAAGTCAGGGTCAAACACGTCTGTTTCCAGACCAGGGAGGGGGAGTGTAATTATGTCTTTCCCATGAGTCCCCTCACCGTCATGCCCTCGTCCCCAGGCTTGCCCCCCAAATCGGTACCCACGTTTCTCAGAACCCCCGCTTATCCGTTACTATACTGTGGGCACCCAGCACCTTTGGGGAGGTGCCATCTTACAGTCATGAACGAGGGTTTGAGTCCCATCCTTGATCCTCGTGCCAGGGAGAGTTTAACCGGCGGTTAAACTGACCCAGGATCTGTTTCCAGAAGAGTTGGAGTCGTTCTGGCCACACCAACACCACGGGGCAGACAGACTTCAGCAGGATGACGGATGTCCCTAGTCACATCCGGTCTTGGCCCCTTTAAATGCTCCACATTCCTGCCCCCTGCCAGGCTTTTGTCCTGTTGTTAAATCTGGGATAGTAAAGACCCTCCTGGACACACAGACACCACCGTGCCATGGATTTCTCCGAGACCGAATCCACGTTCATGTTAAAGAGGAGGAGGGAGGGTTTCCTGGTGGCACATGAGGAGCCCAGACTTCCACAGCTCACAGTGCATGTAACACTTAAAATAGTTACGTGAGGAATTTCGGTCCCCCAAACCTATAAAAGATCACAACCATCAGCTTCAAAATACTGTTTCCTACAGCAATTTAGATGTTTGAACAAAACAAAACATTACAAATGCATCTCAGGCTCCAGGTGACAAGGCCACATGCACTTCTGACGTGTGTGCCTGTGTTTCACTGCAGGGGGTGTGAAAGGCGTCCCCTCCTCCCACCTTCCCGCTCAGGCCCATCCCTGGGGCCCTGGAGCCTCAAACAGCACTTACTGCAGGTTTTTCCGATTATTTGCACACAGCGCTGGGATGGGGGAGGGAGGATCCACACTTGTTGAGATGCACCCTGTTCAGGTCTTCACCAGTTTTTCCCCATTATGTTGCTGCCTCCATTATACACGTGGGAAAATGCAGGCCCTCAGGAGTGAGTGACAGACCCCACGCCCAGGTTGCGTCATGGTGACGAGCCAGCATGTGACACTCCCCCCATGTGGTCCTTCGCGGGGAGGGGCAGAGTTCAGGGTCTGGTCTTGGGAGCCGGCTCCTCATGTAAACTGCAAGGTGGTCAGAGCGGCGCCAATGCCACCGAGTGAAGGGTGGCTTTACAGCGGGACAGGAACACCCAACCCGTGCCCGCCACTGCACCTGACCAGATGGCAGCCGGGTTTTCTTCTCTAGATGCACACTGGCATCAGGAGACGTCTCCAAAGTGATGGCGACATTTTGAGCCTTTCGATAAATGTACATTCTTTTTTTCCCCTCACCCAAGGACATGTGTATTAATTTTAGAGAGCGGGGAAGGAAGGGAGAAAGAGAGAGAAACGTTGATTGGTTGGCTCTTGCATATGCCCTGACTGGGGACCAAACCCGCAACCCAGGCATGTGGCCTGACTGGGAATCGAACCCACAACCTTTCAGTTTGGGACGATGCTCCAACCAACTGAAGCAACATGGGCCAGGGCAATAAACGTATAATAGATTCTTAAGATCGCCTGCATAAAAATAAGATACATTCCTTACACGTAAATGGCAAGAAATTATGAGTGGACCAAGTGAAACATATGTAGACTTCTGGTAATGTCCAGCAGGCATTTACTTTTAAAAGATGACCGCAGGTTAGCATTGTTTTAGAGTCTTCCAAGGTTCCGAGTGCTGGGGCTGGAGGTGGGTTTATTGCTGTGTGTTTATCTCTGCGGGGGAAGGCAGGGTGTGACTCCTTCGTGCTGATTTTCCCTCCGACGAGGCAAAGGGCCAGTGAACGGCGCTGCCCGCAGCTTTGGTTGTGGGAACCGCGAGGCTCCGAAAGCCGAGGCGCAGGTGTTGGGAAATCGCCCCAAATGTGGTGAAGGGCAGCCTTCCCCACGTCCTACTTTGCAGGAAGCTGGGGCTGCACAGCTGTGTGGCCGATGAAATGTGCCATCGACTTTCCAACAGAGAGACGGGGACGTGGGGCTGCTGAGCGTGATGGGAAACTGGGTCACTGCCACGTCCTGCGGGAGCCGAGGGGGCTGTGCTGGCCTGCGGCTCTGCTGCCCAACCTGCTGTGCAGGGCCCCGAAGGCCGCACTCCACAGAGAGAACAGAGCCCCCGACGGCATCACACATCCCTGCAGCTTCCCTTTTCATGGATGTGAGCGGGTCTCGCATGTGGGTCGCCTGGTTCACCCGCAGGACACCCAGGGTGCTGCTGCTACTGTTCCCATGTTCCCGAGGGAAAGACTGAGGGTCAGAATGTGGAAGTTACTCTGAAACAAGCAAGTGAGGATAAAATGTGAGCCCTGTGAAAAGTATGTAATTTGTGGTAGGAAGGGAAAGGTCAAACATTTCAATCTTAAACCCTTGGAAAATACCATAGACATATATTTGTGATATTTATTTAAATCTAGTCTTTTACCACAAAAAAAATAATATTTAGTAAAATGTTTAAAGGTTGAGTGACATTTTGAATTTCCAAAACACGAAATTCTGCACTCTAAACCAGTTCCACCTTTTTCACCAAATCAGCTCAGCAAGGAACAAACATATCGGTGTCCCATGTGTGACAGACTCAGACTCGCCACGGAGTCTCCCCAGCAAGCGTATAGGTGCCCCTGCCACACGTGCTGGGACCCAGATGACGTGGCCTGGGCTCAGGAACGGTCTGTGCTAGAAGCGTGTCTTCTTCCAGCTTCTTCCATCCGAAGCCCGAGTTTGAGTCGTTTGAGTGTATCCCCGGACGGCACACCAGGGGCTCAGGAAACGGGCAGGTTTCAATCTCCCCGCGGGAGAAGTGTTTCACCCTCAGGTGAACCCGGGGGCGTTAGGGGGCAGCATCATCCCCGGCGCAGGCGCCCTCCACACTTAAGCACACAACCACCCATCTCAGGTGCACCAGCTGCTTCGCAGGTGGATCCACTTTTCCGCAGCGCCCTTACCCTCCGGCGAGCTGCCCTCCGCTGCTGCAGGCACGCCTGGCCGCCGCAGAGGGCGCTGCTCAGGGAACCGACTCAGACCCCGCGTCCTCGCGTCTGTCCGATCACAGGCAGATGCAGTGTGTCCATGAGGATGCACAGCCCCGCTAGGGTTCACGCCATTGCTCTGCCCGTGGCGTCAGCGTCTGTCTGGTCTGTCCGTCCTGGCTGAGTTTCAACAGCCGCTGCGCTTGGCCTGGAGAGGACTGACTGGTGTGAACTTCGGGGCCAGTGTCCGAGGCCGCCGGGCGGCAGGCACCGATGAAAGCTGACACAGACACGTCGTCACAGGGCTTTTTACAGCCCCATTGTGAGGCTGCATTTTTGAGAAAACTTAGCATATACATTTTAATACCAGAATAGTCCTTAAAGACACAGCATCGAGGCGCAGTGTTTTCCATCTGGTAAGTAACTTCTAGGTGCCTCTTTTTCTATATTGTTATTGTTTTGTTCTTTAAGGACTTTGGCTTTTGCTTAACCATGGGTTTTTATTGTTTGACGGATTTTTGGGTCTATCGGCTATCGCTATTATATTATTAAATGAATGCTGTATTTGCTTACATTTGATGGCTTGAAATATTAGCTGTTCTGGTTTCAGAGTGTAAAACATTTGATGCTTGAGTGGGTGGGCGTCGTGTTGGATGCACTTCCCGAGTTAAGCTGTGGGAACCAGGCTGTGTGCCGGCGCAGCTGCGCCCCGTGCGCTGGCTTCCGGTTCTGCACGTTGGGTGAGAGCGAGGTGGGTTCCGCGGGGCTCCAGCTGCTGCCGACGCAGTAAGGCTTTTAAAAGGTGCTTTCATGTCAATACTACGCTCAAGCTCTTCCAAGTTCTTCACGATACAATAAAAAATGATATAGGGCTAAAACCTTACTTTTTACATATAATGATTTTATACAAAAAGAATTAAATACACATATGGAAAAAGTGAATAATTTAATGACACTTTGAACTATATTTTGTGTATAGTTCAACTCCACTTAAAACATGTTTATCTACTGTTGTTCTGGTAAAATAACTGAATAAGTACCTCATTTCTGTGAGTGCGACTCTGTCTGAAATGTAGCTTGTGGGTGGGCAGCGCGTCCCTATGAGAACCCTAGGAACGAACTTCAGGGGAGAGGTGCAGGCTTTCGGACCACCCAGATCCGGGGGGGTTTGCTGACCTTCAATGACTGTCTCACCAGACTGGGCTGGCTTGTGCGGAGATCCCTCAGCGGAGGGCTCTCAAGCCACCAGCCGCATGCCCTGCTTTGTTCTGCTTTCCCTCTTTGTCCCTTTTAGAGCCTCTGCGGCAGGAGATGTTGCCATGGGCTCTGGGATGAGGGGCTCTGTATTCTCAGGCAACCGGTGCGTGAATAAACTACTCTCCGTTTCCACCAGCACCTGTCCGAGTTTGCTTTCCTGGCGGCGGCAGCCAGCTTGGGTTCAGTCACACGCTCATTTCCGGAGCTCTACCCTCATCGTTTTGATCAAAAGTACTTTACCAACTGCCAAACTAACCTTCTTGTTTCTTTGAAAAAAAGATTTAAGCATATTACAATGGAAAACTGAATTTTTAGCAACTTTTCATTTGTATTTTTCACTTATATTGAAATCCCTTCAAATTATCAGTTGCTAAATTATGATTTAATGAATTAATATGGGAAATAAGTGTCACCTCCACCAACTAAATGAATGTCATTTGCTTAATCAGGTAAGTGCGATGTTTAATCTTTTTGTGGTCTTCAGTTATTTTACCAATACATTCAGTGATTTAAATTCTTTCCCCTTCCTTATCTAAATTGATACAAAGATACCTGCAGCAGAACTAGCCTTTGGGATAATTAGTTACATCAGTGTGCCTGATGGCAAGTCCAGGTCACCCTTTCGACTCCTCCTGGTCTCCTCAGCAACATCAGCAAAAGCAACCCCTTCTAGAATGTGCCAGCTGAAGACGGGTGGCATGGCTTCCACACACGGCCTCTTTCTTCTGTCGGCCTTGGCCTCTCAGATGCCACTTACAGCCCTGCCCCCACCTCCGCCCCCTCCCCCCCACACCCGGGGCTGCCTCACCTGGAGCTTCCTGAGCCAGGGACCCACTGGCCGGTGGCTGAACGCCCTGCTCTGCCTCTGCCCCAGGGAGTGGCTTGTTTCTCTGCAGTCCTTTTCCCTCAGCCAGTCGCCTTACGTGCTTTGGGAGACCAGCCCTGGGTGCAATCTGTTGCACACCGCACCATGGCCCCCATTTTCCCAGGCACACACGCGGGATCTGCCACGGCTTTGCTTTTTGGGCTTTCCTCTGGATTCCTGGCTTTCTGAGACTCTGGGGGATGGATCTCGCCATTTCTGTCTTTAAAATCGGTGTAAACGTGGTCGGGAGACAAGGCACTGAGCACCCTCTCCAGAGTGGTGGCCGGGGCTGCGGTACACTTGTGAAACCTGCCGCTGTGACTCCGAGCTTTGAAACGGACCAGCTACCCTCTGCCAGGCAGGGTTGGGTTCCTTGGACTCTGGCTGTAAAACGTTCCTTGCAGAAGCTGAATCACAAAGGCAACCAGAAAGGAGAGGTTAGGTGGTAAGTGAGTGTCATATTGTGAGGGATAAAGTAGTATAAACAAAATAAAGGTATTTATTCTCTGCTTTTGGGAGGGAGACAGCTCGAAAAAGATGCCCGCGCCACACACGGGGGAGGAGGAATTTCAGTTCTGCAAACTCTGCCAGAGGCCAGCCCAGCAGCGTGCTTCCGTGTCTGTGTCACTGTAGCATGCACACACACACACACGTGTGCACTTATCTGTGTGTGTGTCTTCTATACATAACTACACACAAAGCATAAAACATATAGATAACACGTGTGTTCTCCTGATGACTGGACTTGGAAATGACAATAGCCCTTCTGGAGAAGTCTGGGGCGGACACGAGTCGCACGCATCCTCCTGAGTCTGCAGATGGGACCCAGCTGCATCTCCAGCTGCATCACCGAGTAAAAGGACACAGTAAACATGCGGACAGAACTTTCTCCACGGACAGTCACTCAACTAAAATTAGCTGTCGTTCCCGTCGCTCTCTCCGTTTCCGGTTGGTGTCCTCTGCAGATAGGAAAGGGCACGAGGCTGCGGCTTTAGATTAACGCACGACTGTCATTTGATTGAATTGTCCCTGTGGCCCGTCCTCAAACACCGAGACGCGGCGGCTCCTACGTCTCCCAACAACTCGCGCGACGGCCCGATTTGTTACAAAATGTTTTTCTGAGCCCGGAGGTTCTCGCGAGACCACTGCCGGAAGTGGGCGGTGGCTGCGGCCGCGGAGGCGGGCCGCAGCGACTCACCTGACCGGAAGGCACGCGGTGTTGTGGGGCTGTTGCGGCTGTTTGCTTCCGGTGCTCCCCCGAGAAACGGAGCTTAGCCCTCGTGGCCTTCCTTTCGGCTTCCCCAGTGCGCAGGCCTGGCCCGCGGAGGCCCCGCCACACGGGCCGCCCCTCCATCCGCTCGGCGGTTAGGCTGTGCCCTGAGGGCCCCTGTGCCTTCGCCTGCGAGGGCTCCGTGGCTGATGCCGAGCACAGCCATGAAGAAGAAGGTGCTGCTGATGGGGAAGAGCAGGTCGGGAAAGACCAGCATGAGGTCGATCATCTTCGCTAACTGCATGGCTCACGACACCCGGCGCCTGGGCGCCACCATCGATGTGGAGCGTTCGCACGTCCGGTTTCCGGGCAGCCTGGTGCTGAACCTGTGGGACTGCAGCGGGCAGGACGCCTTCTTGGAGAGCTGCTTCGCCGGCCGGAGGGGCGGTGTCTTCCGGGATGTGGCGGCGCTGGTCTACGTGTTCGACGTGGAGAGCCACGACCTGGAGAAGGACGCACACTACTACCAGTCGTGCCTGGAGGCCATCCTGCGCAGCTCTCCTGCGGCCAGAGTCTTCTGCCTGGTGCACAAGATGGACCTGGTGCAGGAGGACCAGCGCGACCTGGTCTTCGCAGAGCGCGAGGACGACCTGCGGCGCTTGTCTCGCCCACTGGACTGCACGTGCTTCCGGACGTCCATCTGGGACGAAACCCTCTACAGAGCCTGGTCCAGTGTGGTCCACCAGCTACTTCCCAACGTCCAGCAGCTGGAGGCGAACCTGAGCGGTTTCGCCCGAATTATCGAGGCTGAGGAGGTGCTGCTGTTCGAGAGAGCTACGTTCCTGGTCATTGCTCACTACCAGCGCGCAGAGCCGCGGGACGCCCGTGGAGCGGAGAAGATCAGCAACATCATGAGGCAGTTCAGGCTGAGCTGCCAGAAGCTGGCCACCGCCTTCCAGAGCATGGAAGTGAGAAATTCCCACTTCGCCGCTTTCATTGACACCTTCACGTCCAATACGTGCGTGATGGTGGTGATGTCCGACCCTTCGATCCCGTCCGCAGCGACTTTGATCAACATCCGCAATGCCAGGAGGCACTTTGAGAAGCTGGAGAGGCCACATGGGCCCGAGCACAGCCTCCTTGCGCGCTGAATATTGCCAGATGCTTTTGAAACGTGCTGAACGGCCTTTTCCACACCCTGCCCCCCATGCTTTTAGTGTTAACTACTGTCGCTTGCTTAGAAGTGGGCTTTGACGCGTGTGCTGCTCGCTGTTTCGCCCCTCCTCCCCTCCTCCCCTAGTCCCCTGTCTTTGAAACCGTGGACGCTGTTTACTCAGCTCTCCAGGAGAGCTTCCAGGCGGCCTTTCTGAAAAGTTGGTGTGGTGTGTGTGCGTGTGTTCTTATTACCTGGTTATGGTAGATGCACATGAGCGCTTTTGCAGTATCTTCCTGCGTTCCTTACAAGATTGCAAAGAGGGAGCGTTGCTGTTTTATCAGCAAGGCATTAAAGTGCACTTATAAATTTTTCTGGTTTCAATCATGAATAAACATTTGCTGTTTAAAAAAAAGAAAATACTTGTCTAATGTTTAATAATAGAAAACATTATCTGATAATAGGAAATATTAAAAGGAAATTTAGTTTTCTGCCTTCATTTGTGACAGATTCTTGAGACAAATAAGTTTCCGGGTCCTACTCTTGCTCCTGTCTCCTCTCCATCTGCCTGGTCTCCCAGCTCCTGTGGGAACATCCTCAGTCGCTACATGAGTCATGGCTTTGTTTTTACTTTTATCAAAGACCTGACACAGTGTTCCCGAGAGCCGCAGGCACGGAGAGAAGCCCCGGTGGTGGAGGCCCTTCTGAGGAGCCTGTGCCATCATTCGGGGAGGCAGACTGAGGACGAAAGCTCACCTGTCCTGGCAGCACCTGCTGGGGGGCAGAGGGAACAGGTGGCTCCTTGGGGGACAGCGAGGGGCTGCTGGGGACCATGAGCCAGGAGGAGGGGTGGAGTGAGTGCCAGAGCAGCTGCCAGGGCTGGTGCTCGAGGACCACCTGGAGTGTGACTGGTTTGCAGGTGGAGACGATGTGTGGGTGATGCAGGTTTGTGGGAGAAAGACTGGGGTGGTGATTTCAGACTGAACATGTGAACTTACTCTTTGTGAACAGGGAACCTATTTTTCCCAGAAAGGGCAACATCCCATGTGGCTCTAATGTTGTCCTGGGTTGCCCTCCCAGCGTGACCCTCCCAGAGAAAGCCCCGGACCTGGGCGTGGTCTGTTGGGCACAAAAGTAACCAGAGCAATCAACTGACTTCATCTAGCTTGGCTGTGACGCACTCTACCAATCTGGACCTGCTGACCCCAGTGGGCATGGATTATGTTCCAGCCTCGGTGGGGGGTGGGGGGCAGGTACCCTCACAGAGCACATCAGGGTTTCACATTGTCTTTGGGGTCTGGGGCCATTTGGTGGATTTGAAGGTGTGTTTACACCTTGGAAAGGCCATTCCCTCAGGAGTGTGGAGTGCTGCTCAGTTGTGAGCGCTCCTGTCCAGCGCTGGTGGCAGAACCCCACAGGCAGACTGTGAAGCCACCGGTGACAGGGGACCTGAGGCTGGGACTTAAGACTGGCCAGCTTGGGCTGCCAGGATTTCTGGTAGAATGGGGAAGGTCTCAAATAGCCTCCCCACCAGTTCCCGCCCACTCTGCTCCTGTGGGGGAGGGCGCCTGGCCAATAATTGCCCCTGTGCAGTGGGCTGGGGACAGCCTCACTTCTCCCTGTGTGAAGTTCCCATCACATGCTCAGTGGGGACCGGGATATGCCCTGTCCTGGTGCTGTCTCCCAGCCCTGCTAGTCACCCTCCCAAGGGCAGCCCGTTTGGCCCGGCCAGTGGGCAGTATCCTCAGACCAGGTGTGAGTCATCTTTCGGGCCAGGTGCTGGGTGTCTGGCTGCCCCCATAACTGTGGGCAGGACCTGCCCTCTCGATGGGGGTGTGGGAGGTGGTGAAGAGTGGGAGACGAGGCCAGGAGCCTGGGCTGTCCAAGGTGCTCTGGGCGGTAAGTGTGAGAGATGCACCCAGTGTGAGCTTGGGACCTGAGAGCCCGCCCAGAACTCTTTATGGATTGCATGTTGAAAGAGTATTTTGGAGATACTGTGCCAAGTAAAATACTCAAGTAAATTCCACCTTTTTATCGACTTCTAATGTGGTTACTAGAAAACTTAAATTGCACTTGAGACTCACGTGGGCCCTTGGACACCGTGGGCGCTCTTGTGGAGAGGGGCAGGAGCAGCTGTGTGGCTGGTGCTGGGACAGGGGTACCTGGAAGGACCAAGTGCTGGACCTGGGGGCAGTTTCTGGACAGGGAGGGGCTCGAGGGAAAGCAGGGCCTCCACCTGCCTAGGCCATTTCCACTGAGGATGCACTCGGTATTGATGTCAGCAGGCATCCCGACGGGGCTGAGCAGGGTGGTGGGAGACGCGGGGCTGCAGACACGGGTTGGGGGTCCGCAGCATTCTGAGCAATGCACGCAGCGTCTAGGGCGGGGGTGCAGAGCAAATGGAGAAGGGGCGGACATGCAGGGGAGCTGGTGCTGCTTAACACAGTTCAACACATTTGGGTAAATTCTACAGAGTGCTGGTGCCAGCCTTCGGTGTTCTGTAAGATTTCTAGGCATCAGAGAAATAGTCAAAATTGTTTGAGTGGAAATTATTTGTATAAATGTGTTGTTTCAGGCCTGAAACACTGTGCATTTGCAATGATAAATGCAAGGAAAATATTTGATAGTTATAGGTAAAATAAAAACTATATATTGACATGTAATCAAATGTTTCATTTGTGGAAAGATCTTACTACAACTAGGTGAAGTAAGAGAGAAAGACTTGTGGAGATTTCAGAGACATGTTCTTGGAATCCTTACATATGCCATCTTTAAAAATTGATTTGTTATCACATACATGGGCTCATTACATTTTGTGACTTCCTTTGGCTTGAGGCAGTTGTACCTCTAGCCTGACAACCCCCATGGGATCAGCTGGGTTGCAGGGCAGTTGGAGAGAGAGCCACGAAGAGAAGGGACATGGGTGGTGGCCTATGATGGACTGGCAGAGACGCAGATGGAGGAAGGAGGCAGATACCTCAGTGGGGCGGACGATGGCCCTGCCTTCTGGGGTCAGACAGCAGCTAGGAGTGCAAAATTCACTTTCGGATAGTGATGGCGGGGACAGCTTCCCATTTTGACCAAATATAATCAGCTATATGTTTAAGATATATAGGTTTTATTATTAAAGGAAGTAGAAAACATATTCTTGTTTGATGAAAGAAGAGAGAGTGGTTTGAATGTTACACATCGTTTCTGCAATAAACCCGTCCCAGCACAACTGCATCAGGCACTGAGCTGAGTCATTCAAACACAGTCGCAGGTCATGCTGCTGGTCACCGGAAGAACAGTGCTTCCTGCTGTCCGTGGTACAGACACGGACACTGAGCCTCCAGAGGACCCACACCGCCACAGCCACTCTCTGGGGAGAGGCAGTGCCGGATGGGGCCCAACCCCCCCGAGGTGGATCCTGGTGACCCTCGCTGTGTGCTCGGGATTTGGGGAGCATGCGCACGGCGAGCAAAGGTGGAGGAAAGGAGAAAATTCATCTGCCGGACAAAACCTTGGACCTTAGAGGGAAGCAGCATCGCTCCTGGGACCAGGTAGACAATGACCGCCACCTGACAGGTGCGGTGACCGTGGCTCCTTCTGCCCCTCAGGCACCGCCCCCTCACCAGTGTGAACGCGAATCTGCACCGCAGGCCTGTGCCATGTGCCTGTACCACACTGCACCCTGCAGTCGGACAAGCCCGTGTGCAGGTGGCTCGGTCCCTGCTCTCTGTCACCAACGGCCAGCACGCTCTCGAGGCCCCTCCACAAGCAGAGGGTTAACTCGTTACCTAACTGCTGCAAATAGGCTTTCCAGACACTAGTCCAGTAAAAACGGATTGTAATGAAAAGTCAGCACTCATGGTGAGCAGGGCGCTAGGCCGTGGAAAACAGTGAGGTAGAAGAACGGAAATGGCAGGAGTTAGTGTGCGTGGGTTGCTCAGAATCGAGGCAAACACACTGTTCCGGGGTGAGGAGCCCTGGCTGCTGCTCTCGGAAGCAGCCTCGGCCTTCCTGCCGGGCTTCTTCCTTGGGGCTCACACAGTGCTCCTCGGGACCCCATTTCGCTGCGCACAGGAGGGATGTTTGGTGATGTAATGTCTAGATCTGGCGTTTGACACACATATAGTATATTATGATGGAGGCTTCTAAAAAGGAGCTGGCCCCGCCTTCCTGAAGGCGGGGTCATCGGTGGCTACGTTTGTGAGCCAGACAAGTGGGGGGAGAAGGAAAGAGGGGAAGACACTGCCTGGCCTATGGGGTTAGGAAGTGTGTTGTTACAGACCACGAGATGGCGTTTATTTAAGATTTTAAAGAATTACATCTATTAAATCTTAAGTCTATAATTCTGAAGTAGTGCATAAAAATTGAGAAAAATCAAGGTAGTCTTAAAACTAAAAATTTTCCTGATTTATCCTGGTTTTCTCATAGCCCAGAATCCCTCTGAGTAGCTCACTGTAAGATGAAGACAAAGTACATAATTAGAATTTACTTTGTTGTCTCCATGATCAACCGGAATAAGAAAAATGTGCGCACTGACTGAAGCGAACTGCGGGAGGAGATGAGATGACTCCGGGGGGCTTTCACTCTCCGGTGTCTGCAGGTCGGTGCGTGACATTGTGCATGGCATTTAGGCAGAAAATGTGTACAATGAGTTACATTTAAAAAAATCTGGTGATGAATTACACTTTGAGTTAGGTGAATGCTGCTTAATATGAAAAATATCTCCCTCCTTCTACAAATATATCCAATACCCCATTTGGAAAAAAACAATTTCTAGTTCTGGAAAGAAAGATGTTAGAATACAAAGCAGGGAAAACTAGAGAACAAACAAACACACCATCAGAGCTCCAAGCGCACAATTCCCATGACCTCAGCACTTCCTGGGACGTGGCCAAGGCTGTGTTCAACCCAGTGAGAAGGTGGGGACTGGGCTGTCCCCGTGGACGAAGGGACAGCCAGGGATGGGAGTGGTCTGCATCTATCATGCCCAAGGAAAACCTTATGACTTTTTAAAAAAAAGATCAAGAGCCTCTAGACTCAGCAGGAAAGAGCAGGGAAGGAAAATCTTAATGACGTCTGAAATAAAACAGATAGAAATTCTTGATTCTGCTTTACATCAATTTGATTTACTTGCTTAAAAAGACAAAAATAAACAAAAATAAGATCTTCAGTTTCCTTTAAAGACATTGAATTATGTCAAGCATAATTTCTCAGATCCCTGGAAGAAGCTGAATCCCCTCGAGCCTACAGAAGCCCCTCTGGAGGAAGGAGGGGTTGGCAGGCAGCGTGGCCAGGCCGACCCGACTCTCCACCAGGTGGACATTCTGCCTCGTGTGTCCCTGAAAACATTGACAGGCTTTCTGCGTTCTCACCAACAACACAGGACGGAAGCCCGACCCGCGCGACTGCAGCCCCCAACAGGAGGGCCCTGGTGACCCTAGGACATGAAGGGCCAACCTCTCTGGAAAGTCACCTTTTGTTGACATGGCTGGAGCAGGGTTAGCTGAGAATTAGTGATGTTGAAAGAGGTAAGTTTCGGATTACATATTTGTGTGTGTGTATATATATATATATTTTTTTTTTTTTTAAATAGGCATTAAAACATTGACTTTGGCGAGTGCCCCCATGTGGCACACACAGGGGCCCCGCGGGGCCTGTGAACACGGTGGCGCTCTCACCCCTAGCCTGTTAGTAACGTCCTTCTCCTGCAGACAGTGACCAAACGCACAGACACCCCCACAGGCAGGGTGGTGACACCAGGTCAGTAGGATGGCAGCTCAGATTGCAGTCTGCACCCCTGTCACTTTGCCCAAATCTGGGGGAGATGCTGCTGGAACCGCAGTACACCAAGGATATTGTGGGTCAGCCAGCCGTGCCAGTGACGGGGCTCCCCCTGGGTCTCCGGCTGAGGAGGACTGACCGACTTGGGAGGTGACAGTGTTCCTGCTTCACCCGGCGTGGGATTACACGATCTCTCCTCACAGCACAGGAAAGGGGGAGACGGGAGCCCTTGATTCAGACACCAGGTCACTGCCGACCTCCAGTATGATCTCAGTCCTTGTCTTTTGCTTGGGATTCTAACTTGCCACTTGCAAAAACTCAGGACTCGGTCCCAGATGAAGTATCTGTCACCTCACCGTGCACAGAGCCCCGGGGCTATGCCGTGGTCCCCACCCTGGAGACCAGAAAATGCCACAGATCCCACCGTGAGCTCACATGGGCTTGATGCCAGTGATTCCAACGCGTGCACACGCAGGCTTCATTATACGTTCAGGCGGGAGTGGGTCTGTTTGCACGGAGCTCCCAACAAGCTTGAGTGCGCTGAGCGACGTGGGCGGCGGCAGGGCTCCTGGTGCCAGTCGGGGCTGGTCCCCAGTGCTACGTCACCTTCTGCAGCTCCTGTCGCAGCCAGGCCGGCAGCGGCTGCCCGAGCCTGTGCAGCAGCCTGGAGAGCCCCAGGTTGTGGTCCCGGTAGTAGCCGGACAGGAAGGCTCTGGACTGAGAAGCAAAGAGAAAGGGAGGCGTCAGCTCACCACCAAGATGGCGTGCCCTGCCCTGCGGGGAGATTCACCTGGCCTGTTTCTTTGTCTGTCACCTCGCCTGTTTCCCTGCTGTGAACACCTGGCAGAAGCGCAGCGGAGAGATGACACCAGGTGCAGGTCCAAGGGACAAGGCTCACACCCTGAGACCCTGAGAGTGCGGGATGGTGGGGTTCCCGAGGAGGAACCTGATGGGTGTGTCTAACACTAAAGAAGAAGGAGGTACGGGGCAGATTCGGGACCCAATCTACTGACATCAGCTACAAAAACACATATATTTCTGTTAAACTTGACCCTTTTCTGTAAAACTGGGCCACAGCATAAAAATAAAAAGTGAATATAAATAATCATAACAACGGAAATTCCTGATTAAAGGAATAACTTGCAACATTACAAAAATATGTCCTGTTTTTATTCAGGACCAAAATAGATTTTCAAAAGATCATCAAGAGCTTCCACTTCAAAGGTATTGCAGGGTCTCATCACAAAGGCCGTGGCAGTGGTGTCCTTGGGGCCTCATGTTCCCAGTCGAGCCGGCACGGTGGGCCCTTACTGGGTGGATGGTTAAGAAAAAGGCTTTTCAGATCCATCACGGTCTCAGTTTGCATTTTCCTTTATCTTTGGAAAACAGCAAACTTACACGTGGGTTCCTCACTTGCTCCGCAGTTACCCTGGGGCCCCGATGGACGTGTGGAGATGAACCTGCGCCCACTGAGTACAGTGGCGACGGCCGCACCTCGTTTTCTGTCTGGTCCAAGGTGTGCCCTCCCTCCCAAGCCCTTCCCAGCATCTTAGCACAAGTGAGTCTCTTTCTTCAAACACTCCCTTAGCAACTTCTGAGTCTACTGCAGAAATGGGCTTGGAACCACTCCCCTTCCTTGGGTACCATTTCCCGGGCACTTCCTCACGTTTCTGCCCTTGAACCAGACGGTACACACTTCATGCTCTGGGTGAGATGCTCACAGAAGTGGTGGGAAGACTCCACTGATGTCTTGCAGATTCAAGTCATTTAAATTCAAAATTCTGGTTAAGGACCTGTCTAGTTAAGGTCCCTTTATTTCCATGGCAATGAGGGGCTCATCCTGTGTCCTATCCACACGGCCCCGCCCAGGTCACTGAGGGCTCCCTGCTTCCCAGTCCTACTGAAGCTCCTCCTGCCAGCTTTCCTCTCGAGAGAACTTTTCCGAGCTTGTACCGTCTCATGTGTCGTCTTATACACCAGTGACCACAACTCCCTGCGCTGACTCCGGGTCCACAGCTGTTCTATCCTGTATCCTCTCCATGATTTTGAGACATAATAAGACACATGTGTGGTTTTTGTCCCATTTCTGACACAGAGCTCCTGAAATTCTCAGCTTGTGCCAGGTGAGGGGGGACAAAGTGGTCTTTTGTTTGGTTATGAGGAGGCTTCTGGACCCCACCCGAGGGTGAGGCTGGAGGGTCCACCCTGTGATTAGAAGGTAGAACCTCCAGCCCCGCCCTGAATGCCGGGAGCAGCCGGGGCTGGAGGCGCATCGCTCAGTGGTGGTCAGTGAGTTCCTCAGCCCTGCCCATGCCAGGAAGCCACCCTGGAAACCCGAACTTCCGGGTGGGGGACACGGAGGGGAGGTGTGAGAACAGGGACACCTGGAGGCCGCCGCAGCCCTGCACCCCTTTCCCACGCCTCGCCCTGCGCATCCCTCCAGCGGGCTGCGCCCGAGGTGCAGCCTTTCCTCAGGAACTGTGAGCCGGCGCCATGCGTTCCTCTGGGTTCTGGGAGCCGCTCTGGTAAACAAGTCAAACCCAAGGAGGGGCTGTGGAGCCTCTGATCATAGCCAGGGAGTCAGAAGCCCAGGTGACCAGCCGGGAGTGTGAGTGCCACCTGACATGGGAGCAGTGAGGAGCCTCTCACAGGACAGAGCCCACGACCTGTGGGGATCTGATGGTGCCCGTGGGCAGGTGGGGTCAGCAGGGAGTTGAACTGCAGGGCCCAGCTGGTGCTGGCAGGGCCCGGGGGGCGGTGGAGATGTGACCCCATCCTGTGCTGCTCTCCGCTGGTTGCCTCAGCACTATGTCTGTGCAGGCTCGGGGTGCATACACTTAATTCATAATTATCACGCTTACACAGCTCATCGCAAAGCGCCTGTTTACAGCATGTTTGGAAAAGGTATTTTTGCTGTCTGGTATTTATGCTTTGGGTGCATCCCAACAGCAAGCGATGTCTGCACATACCTGTGGATCACTGTCTCTGTCGGTCTCTCTGTCTGTCTTCTACATGCATAAAACTACTGATAGCAGCATGAGATAGGAGAAGGGAGCAAGCTGCTTTTGCTGGTTTGCACATGGCTCTGCCCCAGACCGGGAAGCCTTACCTCGGGGTCCATAGGCGGGTACTTCCGGCCTTTGCTCTTCCCGAGGCATTTGGTCTTCCCACCTTCCAACAGCTGACACCAAAAGCCCTTCTGGGGATCAAACCTATGAGAGACCGAGGTGGGCGTGACCCTGGAGAATGATTGATGGCACGTTGAGTGCGGAATGTGGGGGGAAAGGGCCACTCACAGGCAGAGGGAAGCCACCCACCCGCGACCACGGCTTCAGTGTGGTTTAATTTTCTCCTGTGAGTGTGTCTGCATTGGTGTGAGAGTCTATTGGACATTAAATAAACTATGTGTTTTTATACAGTTCAGAACATTTCTACTGTAATGAAAATGGGCATCTTTAGTCCAATCTTATGTTAAAATTATTAAGTTCCATGTTGTATGTATTCACCCATAAAAATCAAGGACTAATCATCAAAATCGCAACCCATTATAAAGGCCCTTTAGAAGATTTATTTACTTATCACTATGATTTCCTTGTATAAATATATTCATAGACTTCTTCGAAATCATTCAATGGCATCAGAGGCCCAAGTAGGTTTACCGTTGTGAGTACACAAAGCAGAGTTTATTCTTGTGTTATTATTTATTAGTTATTGTATCATTTTCCAGGTGAACAGCTGTAGACCTACTTTGGCCCCACCCTGCATATAAAATGACTGAATATAATATAAATACAAGTCTGAGAATATGAACATGAATTAAACTCCCTACTTTGGAAAACTACCATATTTCTTACACTTCAGCTCAGGGGAATCTGAAAGTGTAAGACAGAAAGTGTTGTATTTGAGGGCAGGGGGGCGCGGCCGTGCTAAGGAGGAGCAGAGGGGGAGGGCTTCTCATTTCCGCCTCAGAGGCACAGAGATGTCCCCAGCAGATCATCCTGGCCCCTTGCTCTTAAATTGTAACATTGGTTTGCTCGCTCCCAGGGTTGCACAAAGTTACAAAAATAAAAAATAAAAGAAGAGGTGTGGTCTAATCAATTTGTTTAAACTGAGAATGTAAGCGAGCTCGAACAAGAATCCCACTCAGGACGCACAAGACTGACCCAGGAAAGAATGAACCAGATGAGAAGGGCACCGCCAGGTGCTGCTCTGGGGCGGGCTGTGCACACGGCGTTGGGGGCTCGTGTCCTGCAGCTTGGGGACATTTCAGAGGCGCCCAGCTGACTGGGAGGCAAAGTCGATGCGCTGCAGGATGCTTTGCTGCCCCGGGCCCTTGGCTCTGACCCCTGCATGCCCACAGCCGCCTCTGCGTGTGTGTGAATGTAGTCATGGGGAAACTTTCCTTGTGCCTCCTGTCCGACCTATTTTCAGAGATGTGACCCTCGTGGTCTGGGTTGTCCTCGTCTGTGTCGTCAGTTAGTTTCAAAGCGTCACTGGGCAGATAGAGAAAAGGGGGAGAGAGCCATTCCCAGCCTGGGCTTTTCCACCTGTTCCTCGCCTGGCACAGGCACTCCTTGGGTCTCTGTTTATTCCTGAGAGGAAGGACAGTTCCGCCTGCTGCGTAGCTGGGGCTGGATGCTGGCCCACTGGAGCCCCAAACCACAGCTTGGCCTCGGGAGGAGGACGCTGAGCTGCATCGGGGTGAAATGTGGCCCTGGCAACACAGCCAAGACACTCACAGGCTCACCGGAGCATCTCCTCTGCTCTCAGGGGTGTGGGGTCGCTTGCTCACCACAGCAGCTGCTGAGGCAGAGCTTGTACAGCCCGAGGAAGGAGAACCTTCTGGAATGGGGAAGGGCATCTTCAGATCAGGCTGTCATAACCTTGGGTCCGCCTGACTGCTGTGCAGGCTGAGTCCCCGACGGGGGTTACCCTGTCCACTGTTTTACGGCTGTGTTTCGTGCACGTGGGACTGTGAAATGAAGACACAAGCCTCTCGGATGACGGTTAGATACTTTTAGGACATGAATCGGTTGCTACAAGCTCTTTCATTACAGAGAAGGTCACTGTAGTTATTAGTTTTGGTGACAGGGAGACATGTGAGAAACCATATATTTGTAGCTGTTGGTAATCTCTTCCTTCAAAGCAGGGCTTGATGGGTTTGCTGAACCATAAGCCACCATTCGTGGTGAACGGGAGAACGTTCCCTGCATTGGCGCCAAGGGGCAGAGGGATGTGCCCTCGTCAGTAACGGCCCGCACCGCCTGTCAGCAGGGCTGGAGCTGTGACCTCGGCTGCCTGGTGGTGGCTGCTCCTGTGCAGGTAAAACGTCATCAGGGCTGCTTCCGGGATGAGGCAGAGCCCAGTCCCATCCCTGCTGCTCCACCGCCGTCCTCCCCGACCTCTCTGGTCGTCTAGTCACTGACTCCAACCTGCCATGAGTGGGAAAGTCCATAATGGGGCTCGTCAGGCTCCGTCTGGAATGAGGGAGTCAGGAACACATCCTGGCAAGTGTGTTCTGGCTTCTTGAAGGTTTTTTTTTTTTTTTTTTCTGTTTGTCATTTTGTTTGTTCACATTTTTCCAATTTAATTACATGAGGGTGTGGTTTTATTTTCCCAAGATGATGGTCATGAGGCCTCTCTTCCACAGTCCCTCGCGGGGGGATCCCCATCCTCCCCTCAGAGTGGGCAGCTGCAGGGGCTTGTGTAGAATCAACAGTGTGGCACCAGCCACACCGAGTGATCTGCCCATGAGGTCTGGGAAGGCCTGGCTGTCTTGGGCAGGCCACTGCAGATCACAGCCACCACCTGGCGGGAAAGCCTCATGAGAGGTGTCCTCCCGTTGAGCTTGGCCTCTATCTGTCTGCATCCAAGAGCCAGAGATGCGGGCGAGGACGTGGACAGAGAGTCAGGTTAAGGTGGTGAAGTTCCCAGACTCACCTCCCCTCAGACACAACAAACTACAGCTGCTCATGGAGCAGCTTCCTGGGCAAGGGACCTGGACCCGGGGGGCACGGGGCCTCCACCCAACAGAGGATGGAAGACCCAGGTGGGAAGCACAGGTGGAGACACAGTCTCCCAAGGGGGCAAAACGCGCTGGTCACTGGACTGAATACACTGAGGCGTGGCCAGCAGATGGTGCAACAGGACAGTGAGCTGGTCAGCCGGGATGCAAAGCAATGGCGCTCTCACTGAGGGAGCAGCAGATGGAAAAGAATTCAAAACCAGGGAGGGGACCTTAAGGGACCTTTGGGACATCAGCTGGAATAACACTCACAACATAAGGGTCCCTGAGCCAGACAGCCTTGCTGGTGAATTATACCAAACATTCAAAGAAGATACCAATCCTTCTCAAATGCTTCCCCAAAACCAAAGTGAAGAGAAAGCTTCCAAACACATTTTGTAAGGCTGACATTCTCGTGATAGCGAAATCAGACAAGAACACCACCCAAATGAACAAGTCGGGTGGTGGGACCGTGTCCTAGAAGAACATAGATGCAAAAATCCTCCTCACATCCAACCAGACACGAAACGCATCGTACATCGCGGTCCAGTGGGAGTTCTTCCGGGGATGCGAGGCTGGGTCCCCACCCTGGAAAGCACCGCGACTCTACCAAACAGCTGTGCACGCTGACACAGGGACTCAGCAAAGTGGCAGGGCTTCCACATCCAGAAACCTGCGGTGTCTCTGTGCACCAAAGACGGACTGCCGGAAAGAGACCAATCCCATGTACAATTGCATCAAGAAGAATGAAACACTTAGGAATAAATGTAACTAAGGAGGTGAAACAGAAGCCACCAGAAGATTCCAGTCCCCAGCCATTCAAGTCACACCTGGACATCGGCATCTCCCCAGCGATGGCCCCAGGTGTGACAAGCAGGGACAAGCTGTCTCAACTTCCAGCCCACAGAGTGGCCGTGGTTGCAGGCTGGTAGCTTTGGGGATGGTCCATCATGCAACCACAGATGGCCAGGCACTGTGTGAGATTATGTCTGACCTGGTGGTCTCGTGTAGTGAACGCAGGGCAGGTGTGCAGGTATCCCCTCCTGCTCTGCTCCAAGTCCCACCCACGGTCACGGGGCTCATGACATCGCATAGTGCTTTATCGCTAACCTGTCAGTCACCTGGGGGAAGAGACTAGAGCTTCCCACCTTTGTAACCTCACTCCTAGGACACCTTCTGCCCAGAGTGGGCATATAACCAAACTTACATGGGAAAGCTCAGAAAAAGGTCATTTGAGATGCGTAGCATCAAGGGGGGGCACTAGCTGGGTGATGAGGATGTTGCTCTGAGTGCTTCTGAGTTGAGCGGTGACATGTGAATCTGTAGCTGGCGGTAATGAGGCTGCGCACATGCCTGCCAGGATTCATTTATGATGACCAGTAATGGGAACGCAGCCAAGCACGGGGACAGACTCACGTGAGGGCTGCGGAGTAGTTGTAGTGAGGGGAGACTCCCAGAAACTTCTGGACTTCATCCATCACAGTAGCTGGGTCCAACCTCAGCTGCTGTCCGTCAACGATGAGCAGCTGCAAAGTCAAAAAGAGTCGCTTTGTGAACAAAACCGAACAAAACATCACCCAGACCGAGCTGCCTCCCTGGACACGGGGTGCCATCCGCAGTGGGGCACAGCACAGAACATGTGCTGCTGGCTACCACTCTCGTGTCTCTCAGGAAGTGACGGCTAGCGTGAACCACAGGTGTGTCTGTGACCCTCCAGGAGCCGGACTGTAAACCGGAACTGAGCACAGGTGTTCTCTCGACTTGGCGGTCCAGCAGAAACCCGATTCCTACCTGTGTAGTCAGATAACCTGACTGACTACAGAATCCTGAGAGCTAACCCGGGGCCGAGGGCTGAGAAAAGGTGGGGCTCACAGGGAAGTCTTCTTCTTCCAACCTGTGACAGAGAACTCAGGTTCCGGTCCTGGCCTGGTCTGGGGCAGGAGGGTGAGTGAGGCGGATGCTTTCCTCAAATTCTCATTAATTGTTCTGCCCCACGCTCCCACAGTGACGGAGTAACGCACACACAGCCGCATCCCTGTGCCAGCCCCATGGGCGATGGCAGGAAGGGTGCGTGCAGGGTCCCGTAGGCGCACTGCCCCCCCCCAGCTGCTCCGCTCACAGCTGAGAGGGGCTGCCTGGGAGTCACGGGGTCTCCGTGTGAGAGCTCACCCATGGGGACCAGCTGCTGCCCAAGGGAGACCCCAAGAAGGGGCTCGTGCCACTCACCCACGTTTTGACACCATGGCTGACATCGAACATGTTAGAACCACATTCCTCTCGGATGACAGATTGCTACCCCCGCCATGCTGACCCCCTTCCTGCCTGTTGGCGCAGCGCAGCTGTGACAGGACAGGCAGAAGCAGGCAGCTTCAGGACATTACCTGCGAAGCCGCGAAGTGGGCCAGCCAGCGCTCTATGTGGACGGCGTACCAGCCGGGTGCCAGGCAGCGGTGCTGCAGGGCCTTGAGGGCGGGCGGGGCCTGGGGCCCGGTGGTGACCACGTCGTAGAAGTTGAACCTCAGGGCGGCCGGGTCCTCGTGGGAGCGCTGGTGCTGCAATGGAAAAGCCGGCGTGAGACCAGCGTCCTCTGTGCCGGCGCAGGTCCATGTGTGTGCGTGTGTCTGCTTTACTCCACGAAAGTGACACACATGAGTAATCAGTTTTAGAATGAAAACTGTGGTGAGAAGCGCTGATACCAAAACCCAGGCTTTGCCACGTTGCAAAGCAAAGCGTCCCACAGACATTGGGGGTGCAGACGGACTGCAGCAGGCGGCAAACCTAAAGCACGTGGGCGCAGGACCAGAGGGGGCGCTGCAGTTTCCATGTGCGTCTGATCAGAAGCGAGCGGGTGTCCAGGACCAGACAGATAGCTCTGACGGGAGGAGATTTAACTTGGCCAGAGGGGGCTCACAGGGGCTGAGCTCACGGTTCTGTGACAGCTGCCTCTGTGGGTTCCAACACTTCTCCAATGTCCCCGTGTGGCAGGGCATCAGGGACAGGGCATCAGACATCTGTCCCTGATGCTTGTCATGTTCGTGTTTGCACTGCCCACGGTCCTTTCCTTTGCTCTACTGTGGGTTCCCTGCTAAGTCCCCAGCACCGCCCCATTGCCGTGTTCCGGCACCAGATTCGGAGTCCTCCCGTGGAACCAGGCAAAGCCCTGACAGGCAGGGTCGCTCTCAGAGTGTCTGGGGAGCGGAGAGTGTCTGTCACTACCGGTTCTGGGTCATACACGTTTATTGGGGAAATGCGGAAAAGTCAAGAAAAAGAATGAAGAAACATTTCCACGGCCAGTTATGCTGCTATGTTCTTTAAACATTCCCCATGGCCTCCTTTACCTTGGCATTGATTTCTACATGCCATAAACATACACACACGCCTGTGTTGCTGGGATTTCAGTCCATGTCCATGGTCACCCTGCGAAGTCGACATCACCAGCCTCCGTGAGGCCTCACTGCCCCAGGCGGGCTTACGTCCCTCTGATGGCCCTTGGCTCGGCCCGAGTTGGCCCTTCTCCTCCAGCAGCTGCAACCCTGCTCCCCTGCTTCCCCAGACTCAGCATGCTCAGCCCGCGGCATGCCGCCGCGGTCCCTCCACATCTCGTAGCCGCCTGGCTCTGGCGTGTGCATCTGCCTCTGGCTCCGACCTGTCCCAGGAGGGCCGCTCACAGCACTGGTTCCGTCCGCGCAGCACGGCCGCAGCTTCACATCCCCGTCACAGCAGGTCACGGCGACAGACCATCCCAGGGCTACCCCCCCCCCCCCAGCCACTCCTGTCTCCTGTGCGGTGACTTTTTCATGGGGACACAGAAAGCCCTCGCTCAGTGTCACCAACAGGTTCTTGGCCCGGCGGTGACAGAACGCAGGACGAGGGCAGTTTCGCCAGAGACTGGTGGACACGCACACGCTGGCATCCACCATCATCCATGCTACGAGGAAACGCCACTGAGCAACAGAGGGATGTTCAGGGGTTTGCTGCAGTTGGTCACCAGCCAGTCACCATCCGGGAAATTCGATTCGCCCTTGACCCGGTCTCCACCAGGTTCTGATTTCAACCCCTGAGTGTCTCTTGAGTCTCCCGTCCCCCACCCTGGGTTCCCACCTGCCCTCTTTGCACCACTGCCGCCTCGTTCAAATCGTGCCTGCCTGGCCCTCACCGCCCCGTACCTGGTACCAGGAGTACGCCCTGTCCGAGGGGTCGATGAGGATGGTGATGATCTTGGCCTTGGGGACCAGGGAGGCAGCTCGCTTGGGTGCTTCTTCTGAGTGGAAATAGTTCGCGCTCTTTTCAAACAGAAAGTCACTGGTGACATTGGATGGTGTTGGAAAAAAGTCCATATACCTGAGGGCAGAGAATGACCACCTGAGGGTAAGGCTTTCCCTGTCATACATACTAGGGATATAAAATGATTTGTGCATTTTTACGTTCATCTCTGTCGATTTCTAATTATCAGTGTGAAAATAGTCAAAAGGCTGGCTTCTCTATGCACTGGGAGCTGTTTGCAGGACCTTGCAGGGGAGGGGGCCAGGCGGAACCAGTGAGCCACTGGGGACAGAGGGAAAACCCTTCAGATTCGGCTGATGTTCTGTCCTGGCAAAAGCCAAATCCAGAGAAATTAGGCTCACCCTTGGCAAACAGCGAATGACCCCATGTTGCCTAGTGAGTATCTCGAAACAGTAAATGTATGTTTGCAAACTTGAACGCAAACTTCTTCTGTTAAGCTGGGAGTGTGCAGGAGTCAGGAACAAAGTTAGAGGAGCTGAGAAGTGCTGCCTCCACCCCTGTGCGTGTGGTGGGCACGTCCTGTGAGCTCAGGAGCGTCTGTCTGTCTGTCTGGTTGCTCTGGGGTGTTCCTGCCCGTGGTCAGCAGCTCTCGGTTGGCTCCCTCCCCACGTGTGGTAGGAGCAGCCTCCCATGTGGGATTGGCACTCTCTGAGGCTAATGCCGGGTGAGGTTTAAGGCCAAGTGCGACCCTCCTCGCAGCCCACCCCCTCCAACCCTCCGATGTTCCAGAAACGACAAGGAGCGAGGAAGGCTGCCTAGAAGACATGTTTTCCTCTTCGACATTTGTTAGGATGTTTCCCCGATGCGAAGGGGTAAAAGATTGAGCCTCATTCCTGCCGAACACCCTGCCTTTCATCTGAACTCACACATGCAATTGCGGCTCGGTGTCTAGTGACTTGTCTGCGATTCCAAAGTCCATCTAGTCTTTTTAGGGACCATTCCAATAGTGAGATGCTAGGCACAGAGGGGACGTGTCTCTACTGAGCGGACGCGATCCAGCTCCTAGTGTGCCCACCCTCCCTGGTCCTTGGTGCGTCTGACGGGGCAGGTTCCTGGGAGGTGGCCACGGTTGTCCCCCGTGGCAGAGGGGGCTGCCCTCAGGGTACCCTGTGTGCCTGGGGCCTGGACTCCAGGGCCCTAATCTCTTAGAATATCAGGGTAAATCAAGAAAAAGCCCCAGAGAGAAGGTCTGTTCTGTTTAGGTTGTCAGGTTTATTCTATTCCATTTCAGGAAAAATATTGTGATTTAAATATTTTTTCACAAGTGATCAAATGCAAAATAACATTCCCTTTATGTGCTTGTGTGACTGGCACGAATGTGTTGCGGAAACGCTCCGCTGTTGGCACGACAAACACCAGCTTTGCTTACAACCCGTGTGGCTAACGAGGACGCGTGTCCCGGACTGTGGCATGAAACACCCTACTGATTTACTTTTTCCTTGGGCGTCACTGTGAAGACAAATTCTGTATTTAGTTTAAAAAGATTCTAGGCACAGTAAACTAATAATATGTTTAAGGAGAATTTTAAACATCCTTATGAATAATTCTCATGAAAAATATTCCATAAGCTTCTATGTCCTATCGCATTAATTTACTTGAAAAATACCATCCTCATCGCACTATCCAAATCAAATTACAGGCTGCACTGAGTAGGTGATCGCCACTAGGAGTTAATGTCTAACGCGCTGTGGCAGACGCAGGCCTAGCCCCCACGTCCTGCAGCTGTGCGGGTGCCGCCGATACCCGCCCGGCGGTGCGTGTGCGTGTGCCCAACAAGGGGTGTGGCGCCCCCTCACCAGTCGATGCCCTTGTGGTAGTTGTTCCCGTTGAAGAACTGGACCTCCTCGAAGGTGCGGGGGCTGGGCAGGCTGCTGACGATGGACGGGTGCATCAGGAGGAACAAGTACAGGGCCGTGGTTCCTGCCGCAGAGAAGGGGGCGGTTAGAGGGGAGAGGAACGGTGCTTCAGCAGCATCTGCACTCAGAAGGTAGCATTTCATTCTTCAGAGTCCAGGTGATCTCCTTAAAACCAGGGAGGTGCCTTTCATGTGATGGCAACCTGGTGATTTTCACTGGTCTGCACGATTCTATTGGCCGCAACTCGTGATTTAATGTCACCGCCGGCCCAAGTAAGCAGGCAGGCACTGCAGCCCGTCAGGGACTGGGGCTCGATGCCCTCCTGGGGTTGGGTGGCCACAGCACCAAGGGCGTCCCCGCAGGACCCTGAACCTGGTGGGTCCCCAGGTCACTGAGAGAGAATGCGACCCCCCAGCAGGTGCCAGCTGGTGCTGCTCTGTGTGTTCCCCACAGGGAGGGCCAGCAGTGACAACTCTTCATCAGGAAGTCACCTTTGCTGGCCTCCCTGCACCAAAGGGGTCTGTGTGGGCTTGGGTCCAGCGATAAGCGATCGGGCACTTGTAACCCAGGGAGGTGGGAGGCTGGAAAGAGCCGGCGCTTTCCAACACATGGAGAAAGCCTGTGCCGCTAAGCTGCCTGTGCACCAGGGGCTGAGGGATACGAGGCCCCTGGCAGAAAAGGGGAAGCCCCTCCAGCAGGGCACCAACGTGCGGCTGGACATTCAGATAATCAGCCATCGGAGCCGGGGCCGCCACCTCCGCACAGAGCCTGAGGGTTATTATTCCAGGTTTTCGTTCATTCCTATCCAGTGTCTGATGTGAACACTCGGGGAGGAAGTGGAAGAGGCCCCGACCTTCGAGCATTGTAGGAGAAATTGGGCTCTATACACCACCGACTTCCTCTCGGCTTTCTCAGGATGAGCTAGTCCTCCCTGGGAATGAACCTGGCCTGCCAGGGCACGGATTGGACTTCTGGATGAGTCTGGGCCAATGCCTCATGCTTGGAGGGTCCCTGTGCTAAATCTAACCCTTTGGGAAGTCCTCCCCTACTCTGGTCATGTCACAATTGGACCTGGAACCAGGACCAGGAAGGTGCCTCTGTGCCCAGGAGCCAGGGGATTGGGGTCTCACTGAGTACCAAGCCTGGCCTGGAACAGGTCCCATTGTTGGGGTCCCTCCCAGGGCTTGGTCATGGAGATGTGGGGTTCCTGTCCATCCAGCACCACCTCGCGGCCTGGCAAACAGTGGCTGGAGGGCTACTTTGTATCTCGTGTTGAGCACAGGGTGCACAAGCCATGCGGGACCAGGACCCTGGCACTCATCCGGGCCCTGGGGAGGAGCAGGCGCTTCACCCGCTGAAGCAGAGGCCCCGCCCACTGGAGCAGTGGCTCCGCCCACCAGAGCAGTCCAGAGAATAGAAGGGCTCCCCATGGCTGCAACTGGGTGGCCTTTAAGAATGGTCACAGCCGCTTCTCAGACCAGGAAGCCTTTTCATGGCATATAGAATATTATCACTTTTTTTTTCACTTTGTCTTGGGAAAGCCACAACCCAGCTAAAACCTTCATCATTTCCATCCTGGTGGGTCAAATATTAAAATCTAAATGCACAAGCTGTTGTCTCTACAAACACAGACAAGGAGGGAAACGAGACACCGATGTACTGACATGTAGTTTTCTAGTGGAACTAACAAGTAATCGCCCTCCGTGACAAATGGTAGAAGACATGTCTTTAAATTAAATTTTCAACATAATTTTACAACACAGGACTGTTTTATTTCTTTTGTAGTCATTCTAGAGTTAACCCCACTGCAAGGGAGTTGGTAGGAAACTAACGCCCATTTCAACCACAGCTGCAGCAGCGTTGGCAGATCCGAGAATGGGAGCTGCATGGGTAACCGACTGTCCTGGTACAATTTATGTTCCCGGAGGGAGAGACTTCCACACCAGTGCCTGTCGGTCTGGAAATTTTTGCCCATGACCTTTCCGGCAGTCTGCCTACTCCACCACAAACACCTGCACGTCACACCTCCACGTGGGCCGGGCTAATTCATTGTCACCGCTTGCTTGTGCTATGCTTAGCAAGCTTGCTGATGAATACGCTTCTCGTCAAAGCAGTGAATTCAGAATACAGCAACTTCATAAAAACTTTAATTAATCAGGACATGAGCAGTGTGTATAAAACTGTCACATCCTGAAGAAAGTATAAAATACTCTAATTAAAAATGTCATCTGGTTGCTGAAATATTTTCCCTCCCTTACACCCTTGTCCTGCACACAAGGAAACCTGGCTGATGAACCTCAGGTGCATCAGAAAATAATCCCAGGACACATTTATGCTTAACAATTATTCACACACACACACACACACACACACGCATGTAGAATATGGGAAAACAATAACGACAGTGGCTGAAAAAATTACTGTAAGGCTGATATGCCGCGTCACATTGTCTGAATCAAGTACTCTTTAAAATAATTGAACTCAGGATTTAATTAGGCCAAGCCACAAAAAGTAGAAATTAAAAATCATAGAGCAGAACATAAACTCAGAGTTGTCAAAAATTAGACATCTGTTCGATAGTTCTGGCATCTGTTGTTAAGACTTTCGTCCCTAAGTCTGGTTCTGGTGGCGCTCGGGTCCCTCTGAGGACCAGGTGGGCGGAGAGCGGGTGCATGGCAGCGTGGGCAGCAGGACCTTGCAGGGCACAGGAGGGGGGAGGGGGGCGTCTGCGTTCCCGCAGCAGTCTAACAATGCCGCGGGACAACCCTTGTTCATGGCAGAAAGAAGTGTGCCAGCAAGTCTCACCTGTTTTCTGTGGCCCGATGACAAGGAATTTGGGTAAGCGGCCACATGCCTTCTCTCGGGACCAGATGTCCTTGTGCCGTTTGTCATCACATGGGTTCTGCAACAAGGGAGAACAGTGAGGTCGCTGGAATGGCTCACAGCACAGGATCAAAGGCACGTCCCCCTGGACCAGGAGCAGACCCTGCCCTGGTTTGGTGCTCTCGTTTCCACGGCACCTCCTGGCCCTCACGCCCGTCTCATGGTCTCCCTCTTCCGACACGCGGCTCATCCCGGCTGCCAAGACCCCATCTCCACTCCTCAGCCTTCAGGTCTGACCCTGGCCTGACCGAAGTTTCTCAGCGCTGGTCCTTCCTGTTCCCCCCAGAGGCTGGACGGCCCACCTTGAACTCCAGACACGCCCACCTTTTCTGCACAGTCCAGCTTGGCCCCTCTCGGCCTTCCCTGCTCTGCCCTCCCCCCCATGGCTGTGACGCTTGGACAACTGAAAGGGCCCTGAAAGGAAAGGGACACGGGTTTTGGAAACATTCACTGACTGGCGAGCCGGCTTCACTATATCGGTGAATTCAAACACTGTGCTTGCAAAATTCTTTCTAAGCAACATGTGTTGGGCATTAAGACAATTATATTTTTTATCCCAGTATTTAAAACGGCCACTCATTTGTGGTCCACGGTGGTGTGCTCTGCCAGGTCCTTCACTCACACCTCCCGCCAGCCCTGCGTCCCGGAAGCGCCTCTGAAGACTATTTCCCACATGGTCGTGTTCTCTTGCTTTCCCGTGAGATTGCCAGCAATCCTCCCGAAGGTCCTTCGCGGGAATAAATCATAGTGCTGGCACTTTCGGCCGATCTTCTCTACCGGCCGCTGCGGTTCTCACTGCGGGTGTTTTCTCTGTGGGGTCGAGGTTAGCTCGGTGTAGGTTCTGCCAAAGGGAAATGTTTTCAATTCTTTGAAAATAGATTTTTTCATATTGATTTTTTCCATATTGAAATGTCTAAACATTAGAGAGCAAATATTTTTACAGCCATTTTCCATTTAGAATGTCTTTTTTCGACAAATATTTTTTTCAAGGTGAAACCTGTCAAATAAGTTGTCTTTAATTGTGACTCTTTGGGCCATTTTGTCAAATGCAGGTTCTGCAGAACCACAGACTTCTCCACATTCCATCCAGCTCCGAATGAAACTCAATCTACTTAAAAGTAGGATACGCACCAACAAATGCTAAACACAGGTGAACTTCCCACATTCAGCCTTGCGAGCTCGTTCTTGGCCACGCACCCCTGGTCTGCAGGCCACTTCTCCGCCACTGAGCCATCTGCTCGGGAGGCTGCTGAGGCAGAGCATGCCTGGCCGCAGCGGGCTCCGTACAAGATGAGGAAAGGTGTTTCTTCGTAACACGGGACGTGGGTAAACACCTGTTTTCTTAGATGGACACCCGTCACTTCTCAGGGCCCCTCTCTGGGGAGTTACACTGGCAGGTGTGAACCGTCGGGTAAAATCCCCAGGATGCTCAGAGGCCACCATCCAGGCTGCTACAAGTCACCATCCATGATTCAGCCTACATTCCTCCAGTCTCTCTGTTGGGGCCCCACAGTGAGGTCACCGGTACCCCGTCTGGGAGACCGACCGAGTGCAGCGCTGTTCCTGCTGTTTTGCTAGTTTAGGGCTGCGGGGGTGCCCCTGTTTCTTCTCTCGTCTTTTTCTGGCCTGTTTCCCCTATGTCTGTAAATCATTTCAGTCACGGGATGCTGCATTTCCTATTTTCTACACTGGGGATGTTTGTTTAGACTTTTCTTCCTCTGATTTTCTACAGTTTGAATATTTCAATATTAGCTAACAGAATGTCTCACTTTTGTTGACCACCTTCTATGTTGCAGGCACTTGCTGGGCATAGATTATTGCTAATCCTTGGTGCAACCTGGCAAGACAGACAGCATCGTCCCTCCCCCGCCCCCAGAGAGCAGAGCAGGCTGAGAGCAAGGAGGTGCTCTGTGGACCTCGCTGAGGGTCACCGGCAGGTCGGTTTCATATGGGGACCCAATGCAGTCTGGTGTCTGAGTTAAGTCGTGTGAGTGTGTACGTGAGAGAGGGTGTGAATGCCGAAGGGTCTTCCCCCCAAAAGCCTTGCACTGCCCTGCACTTTCATGCCCTGCTCCATTGCTGCTGTTTTGATTTTAAAAGTCAGGAAATTACAAAGCAATGGTTTCCCTTTCGTGCTCCAATCTCTGTGTTCTCCGCACGTCTGTGACTGTTTTATACAGCATTTTCCTGCTTTAAGTATCTAGCACTGGAAATTTATTGAAACTTAAAAAAAAAATAGTTAAAATTGCGTTCGGCCCCTGTAGTTGCAGAGCCCGTCCAGGGGTGGCACAGGTGAGCCAGCCCTCACACAGGCCTTGGGGGTGAGGGTGACTCTGCACAGGGTTGGGGGCCACACACGAGAGCTTTGAAAGAGTCTCCTTCCCGCGGGAAGGGGGGAAAGACACGCGTGGGGGGCGGGGAGTGGGGGGAGGGGGGACCTGGCCATGCCACCCGCAGACTGATCTGCACGCAGCACTTTTTAATTGGGTGACAAGGCAGCCCCCTTGCAGGGCAGTGGGCGCCAGTGCAAATTTACACAAGAAACCAAAGGACAGTAAGTGGCTATGAAGAGGATCATTTTGCACGTTCTCTTTGTATTTGTGGTGATGGGAAAGTGTGAATTGAAAATCTAAAGAAAAGTGGCTGCTCACTAAGTAAGAATGCCTGCTTGCCAATATTAAAAAATAGGCACCCATTTACTCTGGAGGATGTAGAGCAGGGGTGTCAGACTCATTTCCACGGGGGGCCACATCATCCTTGCGGTTGTCTTCAAAGGGCTGAATGTAATTTGAGGACTGTGAAAACGTAACTACTCCTTAACAGTTAAGTGAGAGCTCTGCGCTGCTGCTGGGGAGAAACAAGGTGCCTGGCCAGATACAACAAGGTAGATGGACGGATTCAGCTCGTGGGCCTTGTGTTTGCCATCTGTGCCGTAGAGCGAAGGTAGACATTAGTGGTGGTCCCCTGACTCCGTGGGGCTGTGGCGAGTGGCTCCCAGACTGTAACTGGGGCCAGTTATGCTCTGCAAGGCTGGGTCCCCACTGTGTAAGGGGCAGAGGATGGGGTGTGCAGGGTGCCCGCTGCATTATGAAGGCAGTAGGAGAGGAAGAGACCGCTGGGGGGCGGGCAGGGGTCCGTGCCACAGGGTTCATCCTCCGCAGCCTTTGCAAGTCGCTCAGGGCCGGGGAGCCTGTCACACCTTCCTCAGCACAGCAGCTTTGCCCCTGAACCTGGTGTCTTCCACAGCCTGCTCCCTGCACTCCTCCTGAGAGGCAGTTGAGAACAGCGGCGCCTTCATTCCAGGAATGTTCACAGCTTCATCCTCAGTCGACAGAAACCACGTGAACACCGCCATTCACGTAAACACGTAAGTCTTTTACTGATCACTTAATCCTAAGTTTAAATGCTCTTATAATGAGTTATGTTTTCATAATATACATGACATTTTCTAAACTTATATAAAGGACAGCACCAGGGACAGAAATCAGTGAACTAGCAGAAGCATTTTCTGATTCATTCTGTCATTTGTTAAAATCCTCCTGGGAACCAACCTGTATGATGGGAATCAAAACGAAGGCCGCCAGGGCCTGCCCACGCTTTGTCTGTGCCAGCATCTGCTCTGGCGCCTCCCCCAGCACACGGCGCCTGAGAACGATGTCTACTTCCTGTTGCTACTTTCTCCGGCCCACCCCGGAGACACCTGGTTACCTGCCAGAGCGGGTCTCTCTGCTCTGGGAAGAGCTCGAAGTACTTGCGGGCCAGCTGCACTGGGGGCAGAGTCTTCAGTCGCAGGTTGGTCCAGCTCTGCACGAAGTTGGCCAGGTTCACGAAGGTGTATGAGCCCAGGCGGTCATTTCCGTAGTTGGACAGGTGGGTCATGAAAATGCTGATCTGAAAGGTGAATAAGAATGACCAGACCATGAAATATCACAGGCCCAAAAGTGGCAAAGAAGCTTTGGGCAGTTCCTCCCTTGACCTTGAAATATCGTGAGAAGTACAATCATTATGTTAGGTGGCATTACAGATGGAACTGTAGCCCCCCAAATTCATGTGTTGCAACTGTGGCCCCCAATGTGACTGCACAGAGGTATGGCCCTTAGGGAGGTCGTGAAGGTTGAATGAATGCATCAGGGTGGAGCCTGACATGACAGGTCTGCTGCCCTTATAAGAAGGGGGTCTCTCTCTGTCTCTGTGCATCCACCCCCCACCCCCAACAGTACAGGGAGAAGCCCAGAGGCCCCAGCTTTTGGGACTGGGGGCTGGCAGAAAATACACACGTGTGTTTAAGCTGCCCGGTCCATGGGGCCTGGCTGGGGTAGCTTGTGCAGACAGACACTGTTTGAGAGCTGCACACTTATTTCCACTTCAGACGTCACTCTTAAGCTCATGCTGAGAGTTAAGCCTGAGGCGGGCTCCACATCCCTTCCCTCCTCTCTCAATGGACAGTATTGCTTTCATGTCCCGTAACTGCATCCCTTCCTGGCCAGTGATGAGGCAGAACCACCCGGTTCTGAATCAGACACCTGTTCCAGACCTTTGCTATTGTCGGTGCGCAGAGGGGCTCAAGAAAACTTGCTTCTTTCTGGTCTGATGAGCAATTTTTACTGCAATAAAGGAACTGACTTTGTTTAGCCAAAAACTCTGCTACACTCATGAATACTCTTACAAGTTTTCCTACCTCAGTATTTTTCAATGTATTTTTGAGGATCAGAGACTAGGAAAGAGTAAAGCCTAGATCAATTGCTGCTGAAAGATCATTGAAAACTCTGAACGTGAATACAGATGTGACTGGTGTACAACTAACGGGGCACACAGTAGAAAGACCAACCACTCAGGGCAGAGGACGCGCACAGCCTTGATCTGAACGGCAGAGGGCGCCACCACAACTCACAGGCGGCTTGCAGACCCACCACAGACGCATGCGCACTTGCTCCTCAGTCCACGTTGATTGTAGAGAAGTGCTGAGATTCACTTTGTCACTTGTGATTTAGCTCTATAAATATTTCAGAGCAGCTATTTTATAATTATGTACTTTATTAACTTAATTAGAAAAGCAAAAGCAATAAGATGTCACAAATAATAACAGCGAAGCAAACAGAACCTGTGAAACGAACCAGGAGAGAAACAAAGGGGTCAGCGTGCACAGGGAGGGCGAGCGCCCCGGCCTGGCCCCACTCCTCGGGGCGGGCTCCTGTTCTCGTTGGGCTCCTCTGAAATAAACGTGGGTTTTCAGTGCCCACCACACAATGACGTCGTCGCAGTCTGGTGGGAACGGCCAGCTACTCAGCGGGGTCGTGCGCACAGCAGTGTGGTTCCCGACACCCGCACATCCTCCCCGAGCCACAGGGGCCCCAGGAGCACCTTTTGTGTGCACAAGACGAAGCCCCAGCTCTCCCTGGAGCCTGCGCCCAGTGCTCCCGAAGGCTATCCTGTACGAGTCACAGGCCGAGAACTGCGGAGCGGCCTGGACTGTGCAGGGCCCCTCTGCTCTCTCTGCGCCCTGCACACGGAGGCTGCGGGCCTCTCTGGGAAGCCACCGAACTGACTGGACACCCTCCCGCCCGCGGCTGAAGGCGGGGCTGGGGACACAGGATAATAACCGGAGGTACGGAGCTCGGAGAGTGAGTCTAAGCCAGTCCACGTGAGACACAAAACCTCAGGACACCCAGGGGGCAGCACAGCCATAGATCGCGCCCCTGGGGAGACCCCACCATCCAGGCCTCAGGTCTCCTGGGTGACCCGGCAGCTGGAGAACCGCGTCTGACCCGTCATGTGCGATACCTGCACCCGAACAGCTTCACAGAGAGGCTGGCAGCCGACGTTGCTTTTCTTTTTGCCTTTTTGAAAATAAAAGACAAAGAATGTCTGTCTACAGAAGAAAATATGAAATCCATGTGAGTATTAGCTTGGTAACTTAAAGAGATTTTTCTTTTCAATTGAAATGACAGAAGGTGGATTATTGGGGGACTCTGACATGAAAACTTCTGAGACAATGGATGACAGCATCTGAGGAGAACATGACGGAGATACTGCAAATTCACCTTTGAAGGCAGAATCACTCCCACCGCTCTCTCAGCCCATTTGTCCCCTGGCTGCGTCCAAAGCTTCTTATTCTAAAGGTCAGAACAGAAAGGCTATTTTTTAAAGTCTTTACATCACTTGTTTACACAGAAGTTTAAATTAAATGCCCCAAATACTAGGTGATAAAAGGTTCTTCCTGGAGATTCATGTGGCCCTGCTTAAGCTGGCTCAGGGTGCATATGTCCCTGAGTCTTACTCTGGCCAATGTCTGTCTGTCTGTCTGTCTCTGTGTCCTCTCGGCAGGACTCAATCCCAGAGTTTCTGGAATGTAACATAACATGGTGTCATAGCTGATGGCCATATAATTGCAACTGTTCTCATGAGACCTTTATACGCACAAAATAATATCCATTTGATCCCCATTACTATGCATTTATCTCACGTCACTACTGTAATTAAGAACTAAGACAGTGTAAAAAGCAGCATGCTTTGGGGTAATTACAGTTTCTCAAGACTGAAATTATGATTAAAAACCAGGCTGTAGGCGGAACTCCGGAGGAATATAATAATAAAGTCGTAGAGACCTACCACCTGCCAGCTCGCACTGTCGTTCTAGGTTGGAAGTTTAAGGCACCTGAGTGTCTAAATCCGACAGAGGAATAAATAAAAACTCCACCTGGACAGAACTGCAGAGATCACTTTTAGTCCAGGGCAGCTCTCTGGTACCAATTCATCATGGCGCTAACATAAGGCCTTAAAGAGGACCCAGCAGCCCCGTGCTAAGTCACGGCCAGAACTTCCATGGGCCAGCAGGCCGTGTTCTGCTGGTGAAGCAAACCCTGTACCGGGCGAGTGAGGGAGCCCCCCGGGGAAAGAGGCTGAACCTGACGTGGTGGGTTCTCAGCTGAGTCTAACGTCCCTTCGCTGAGGATGGATGTGGGCCCTGTGGCCACGATGGTCCTGGGGGCCACCTGGTGGGTGGTCCACGGGCCACCCTGGGACATGTGTCTGCGCAAGAAGTGCCTCTGGGGCAGCCGGAGCATTGTGATCCAGTATTTCTGGACAAGTAGCTTGTTTAAACTATGCGACCTGTTGGGGGGTAAAGCCCACGAGGAGAGGGTGTGGGCTGAGGCATAAACACAGGCTGGCAGTGGTGTGCTGTGTGAAACACCAGTGAGGTGATCATTCCTTTTTCCTGGACGGGACCCATTACTGACCTTAAGCTGGCTGAGCAGGCCCCTCCGCTGGGCGGCCCCTGTATCTGTTGGGATTCCCAGCCCCCCAGCACTGTCTGCAGGAGGTGCGGCTGTGCCATGTGGGTGCCATCATTCATGGACACACTGCTGGGCCTAGAATCACTGCGGTGCAGACGTGTGCATGGATTTGGACACACAGGGCTTCATCCCTCCTGTGACAAAGACCGGCGGGGACAGCATGTCCGACGGATGGGTTTAGGATGAGACATCAGGGGCTAATCCCAGGGGGCCACCGCAGCGGCGTCCAGAAGGTCCCCGAGTTCTGTGTTGTCAGGCAGGCTGGGCTGCTTCCCACTGCACCTTTCAGCTTCTACCCAGTCCCTCCCTCAGCCCTCCACACCCCCAGCTCCATTATAACCCAACCGGAAACACGTCTTAGTTTTCCTCTTGCCCTTTGTAAACACAGCAAACCAAATTCGAAGGCTCTGGAGTCAATTCTTTATAAGAAATATGAAGCATAATCTCTGAACACCAGACGCAACACGCATGCACCTGGTTTGGGAAGGTCATTACCTGTGGAATAAACTCATTTACTGATTAATCCAGAGCCCGAGGAGAAAGGCGGCTGTGTACACAGTGATGAGTAAATCATGACAGTCGGAAGTTAAGTAAAAATCACTGAACTCCACGGAAATGTGGGAAAAACCAGTGTCATCGTGGCAAGCGGATAGGGGTATGTGAGTGTGGGTGAGCAGGCAACTTCCCAAGTCTTTAGTTGCAAGTTAGACAATTAACAGTTTTGTACAGATTTTACTTTGCCTCTCTGGTGAAGTTGCTAATGTGAAGGCTGTCCAAACATAGGAGGAATGAAGCAGGGAAAATAAAAAGTAGAAGTCTCATTTACCCACGAAATGAAGCATTAAACCTCCAAATGGAGTTGGAATGTTTCAGATGGCAGCAGCCTGACAGTCCCCTTCTCGTGTGACAAACAGTCCTTGTCGAGTTTGTGGTGCGAATAACCACAGGCAGAGTGTCAAACACAGCGGCTTACATTGAAATTTAAAATCATCTTTTACAGCATACGTTCTTACTTGAGGTGCAAGTTAAATATCTGTAAATAGTGCCTTTAAAAATGACGCCACGTGCGTGGTTCAGAGGAATGGCAACGTTAGGACAAATGCCGACAGAAACAGCAGCTCCGCAGGCCAGGGCGTGCGGCGTGCACTTCCCCAGACAAGCAGTGCGCATGTGCGGCTGCACTTTTCCCCAGACAAGCAGTGCGCATGTGCGGCTGGTTTGCCTCTGACCCTCGGTGGCCCGCAGGTGAGCTCCGGTGCTGGAGAAGTCCATTGTGTTTAAAAATACGCCCATTAGCTTGTTACATTATTGATTAGGCTTTCGGTTCTCATAAAGTGTGAAGATAAATGGAACGCAGGGCAGCGTCCCTGGTGGCCCCTCGACAGCCCTGGCTTTACACTCTCATCTCCGCAGAAGGCACTTTTGTGTCTTTACAGGAAAGCACAGGCTGGAGGCCGGGGAGGGCGATGGAGAGTCAGATGGAACTTCACGGGCGGCAAGTGGGGACGCGGGCGCGCTTCTAGGTGCACACATGCGGCCTGACTGCTGGTGAGAATTTGGGGCGCCCCAAGCACCCTTTTCTCAGTCCCAGGCAACCAATCACTTGGTAAGTACGTCCATCTGTGCTCTCAGGTCTCAAGAATAAAGGATATTTGCCCAGACTTGGTATGTCTCTCTGTCTGTCAATCTAAAACAATGTCATCCGCTTGGAACTCATGTTGAGAGGGGCCACTGTCTTTTCTAAGAATAGAACATGAACTGGACGGTTGGGTTGGGGCACCCTAATGCTAACTTCCTCCCATGACCCGGCCAGGTGGCGTGTGCGCACTCCTGTGGCATTGCTCGACGAGGTGCTAAGAGAACACCTCCTCCAGAGGACGGGGGTGGGCCTCACTGGTCCCAGTGACCTCCCTGAGGGTAAGCAGGGGTCGCCAGCGGCCGTGTGCTCACGGGGGGCCTGGGGTTCACCACCTGGGCTCTCACGGACTTTGCCACACGTTTGTCTCACTGGGAAAGTGCCCTTTCTGGGAGAGTGAGGGCTGTGCTGGCCGACGTTTCCGTTCTGCAGAGTCTGTTAAACCGAGTGCGCGGGCCAGGTCGCCCCGCAGCAGCGGCAGGACGCAGCGCGGTTTCGAGGAGGAGCTGTCTGTGGACTCCCCCGGGTCGGGCTTTCTCCCCACTCTGCCAGACTCGGAAAAACAGGCGAAACCGAGAAACGTGTCAACATGTTCACACACGCGTGCACACGCACAGTGACATTACAAGTCTTTTTTCTTAGAACAATGAATTCATTCTCCCACATCTGCACTTTCACTGTTCTGAGGAATTTCGGCTTAACATGGTGTTCTAGTTTTACAATTTTAGTGAGAAAGTAAACCATAGACTGAAATAATATATTTAAAAAGGTTGTTTAACTAGCTAACATGAGATATGTCCTGATATCGTTAAGTTTGGAGACAAAGGAACATTTTATGAAAAATAGGTTACAAAACACAGTACTTGGAAAGGACCAGGTCTTTTTCTGTTACCTCACTACCATGCCCCCACCAATACTCTTGTCCCAACGGATGCTGGTTTGACTCGAACAGTGGAATGGAAAATATTTATATATCTATTATTATTTTTAAAATTCACCTATCAAAACATTACCCCCTCCTATTCAGGCACATCCTGCAATTAAAAGTAAACAGCAGCCATGATAATAGAAAGCGTCCTATTGGCCCGCAGTCGTTATGGTGACCGAGGGGCGGGGTGTGTGCAGGAGCACTGAGGCCAGACAGAGGCCCGTCCCACCTGGGCCAATGTGGCCTCCAGGGAAAGGCTCAGGGCATTTCAGCCACCTGGACCTGTTCTTACAAACCTGCGTGTCTGATTTAGATCAATTCAATGGCCATTCAAGAATTTATGAATTCAGATACCACCAATTTCCTGGGGGCAAATCCTGACTCATGAGTAAAAATAAGTTTATTAGTATGAAATCAAAAGCTTATCCAGAGGAGCAACAAAATGTAACATTAAAATGCTGGAAGAGTTGGTAATAACTCGTTTGGAGTGCAGATTTAAAAATTTTTGACATAATAGTCTGGCTTTATGGAGAGCTTGCCTTGGTTGGCAAAAGGAATGTTCCTAGGACTATGGGAAGGAGATGATTCAGGGCTCTTTTTATTCACTGACTGTGTGCTGAACACGAGTGAGCTGGCTCTCTGTCCTCCAAAACGGCCAGGGAGTGGGCCAGGTGCTTGAGAGCTGGTGGATGCTGAAGAGCCGAGGTCACAGGGACAGCTTGTGTCTCGGGACGTGTGAATGAGGTCAGAGCAGGTTCTTCCAGACCCACTCAGAGCAGGGGAGGGAGGCGGGGAGATAAAAGCATCCAGGGCGGCAGGAGTCATCGCCAAGGGCACAAGTGGCATCTGCTCTCCATCCCCCACGTCCTGGATTTCTCGGAAGTGCCATTTCAGGGCACGGCCATTTCTGTCAGAACAAAAGGAGGCCCCGCAGCGCTGCCCTGCTGCAACGTGTGACTCACGCAAGGGAGTGGGTTCTGTGTGTTCATGCCCAGTGGCTTGTTCTTTGTCTCAGAGAAAACGAGAGGACTTCCCTTGTAACCACAAACAAGAGGGAGCAGTGTCTGGGTGACATTTGAAAACATGAGAAATGAATTATCTATTGAATCTGTTCTTCTGCTCTGTGGATAGGTCATTCAGTCTCACAACTGCACACGCCACCTTGAGGCCACCACATGTCCCCATATGGGGCTGGACTGTGGACCCACGAGGCCTAACGACTAACAGCGTGGGCACCTGAAGTGCATCTCAAAACCAAGTTAACAGTTCGTGGACTCTGGAGCCCCTCCCCCAGGCTTGCCTCTCCCAACACCCTCCCTTCCCCCACCCTCTTAGCTCGGCGGCCCAACTGCTTCTTCACGCTGAGCTGTTTGGGACATCGTGGGCCCCTTCCTGGCACATTCGCTCCTGCCCCACCACTGATCAGAATGTGCAGGCAGCTGCGGTTCTCGCCATCCCTCCAGCACTGCTCTTCCCTCCCCCACTTCCATCCCAGCTGGCCTGGAGTCTCAGCCCACCCTCCTGGGTACTGACTCTCCTCCATTCCGAAGTCAGACTGTGTCTCTGTAAACAGAATCTTACGGCTTCAGACCCTTATTCAAAACCTTCCAAAGACATCCCATGCGTATAGCCACAGAGTCTTAGAAAAATGTACAAACCACACTGTAAACATATACAGAATAAAACGCAAAGTCCTCCCATGGCCTGTAGGACACTTCACGCTGGTCCCGTGACCCCGTGGGTTTTATCCCAAACCCCTCTTCTGCCCACTGTGGCTCCAGCATACTGGACTCCAGAAGGTTCTTAAACCTCTCTGTGGGGCCACTCTCCCAGCAGGGGTCCACATTAAGGATGACCCCATGGGTCTCCCAACCCTGCCCCACGCACACGCTTCACACAGCGTGCTCCCTCCTTGCTCTGCGGCGCCCCTGTTGCAGTTTGCTGGTTCCCTGTCTCTCTGCACGAGGATGTATTCGCACTCTTGTGCTGCCTTCGGGGGCCTCCCTCCTCCGGAATGCTGCCCCACACGGGGACGCCACGCAACGCAGACGTGGGGTGTGAGGGGTCAAACGTCTCCTTCCTCTTTCACAGAAAAACAGAAAATTTATAAAAATACTATGGGTAATAGACACTCCTTTTCCCTTTGCCACTTCAAAATAGTTTCTCCTAAAATGCTAGTTAATGAAGATTTTAAAAGAGTTCTCCATGGTCTGCCGACATATTTTTGTCATCAAATTCATTATAATAAGTATGCAATTATTATAGTACTTTAAAAATTATATTAAAGTTACTGTCATATCCCCTGTTCCCTTTCATAATTTTAACTTTCTCTCTAGTGCTATTATTTACCTGGCTCCAGAATGGGAATAGAGAGTGGATAGAAGAATATTAAATGTAAACTGAAGGCAGGCAAGGAGGAGGAGAGAGGCCAGAGGCATCAGCTGTGGCTGGGAACAGTTGAGTAAAATACGTGTATAAAAATGACCTGTCGCCAGTGGAACGTGAAGTTGGCTCTCAGCTTTTGAAGAGCCAAAGTGGAACGGGGACCAGTCCGTTGTGGGGGTCACCATTTCATAAGAATAAGAGAGCAATTGCTCAGGAGGGGCAGAACTATTTCTGCTACTAGGTTTTTTTCAGGAATTTCTTCCAAGAGATGGCCGTACCACGTGAAAAGGGGCGAGGCCGGCAGGGCCACTCTGAGAGGCAGGGCCAGGCGCATGGGGCTCAGAAGCAGCGTGAGCAGGATGCCGGCAGGCAGAGGTCTCCGAGCAGATGCTGGGCTGGGACGCAGCTCCCACCCAATGGCCTGATCCTCAGGTTGCTGTGGGAGCATCCCGAGAGACACGCAGACTTCTCGGAAAGGAGCCCCCCAGCCCAGTCCACATCGCAGGGGCCAGGGAGCCAGCTGGGCCGGAGGACACTCGGTTTCACTTCTTCGCGCTTCTCCATTTCCTACCCCGACACCAGGGAGGAGGTGAGGAGGTCAATAAGTCCAATTAAAAGTTAAAATAAATATACCAGATATTACATTTATTTCTCCATTATAAGCCTCTAATTTGTCAATAGTCCAAGTGTAAAAGAATCACCGCCTTCCTTGTCATGACCGGAATAAGTTCGGACTTTATCCCACTGTACTTTCCTTAGGTGGGATAAAGTCTTAGGAACAGATAACAGATTTCTTTCTGATTTCATTTGACACAGAGAACACTTTATTAAAGGCACTATGTGGAGTGGTAGAAAGCCTGTGTGTTTTGTGAAAGTAAGCTCACTTTAAACTCTCCTTCATTGGTTGTTAATCAGAATCTATTATCATTATGACGGCTTTAGAAGGCAGTGAGTGCATGGCGTAGTATCACCGCCTGTTCTCTGTGGTCTAATGACGCAGCAGCTCCAGGGGTGCTGCGCTGAAGCCGCTCATTACAGAGAATAGAGGAGGGAGGAGAAAAAGGAGGGGGAGGGGGGTGGGAGGAAGGCTGGGAGAAGAGCAGGAGAGAAGGAGTGAGAGGAAAATGCAGGGAGACACAGTGACTATGGATGCAGAAGGGCACAGTTGCCATGGCAACAGTTTGACAGTTGGCTGTAAAGGGCGGGCAGCAGGTGCCGCCCTCCCGTCCGGTCTGTGCTTTCTGCGGTGAGCCCAGGTGTCTGAAGGTTCAAGCAACTGGCCCAAACCCTGCAAGGCCTGAGGAAATAAAGGCTGTCCTTCTCGAGGAGCGTTGCCATGTTGAGGGGACAGTGGCTTGAAGACTGGGAGGGGAGGCGTCGGCTCTGTTTCTAGCTCTTAGGCCCCACACGCGGCCCCCGAGTGGCGTGGCCCAGGCAGGACTGAGCAGCCGGTCACTCCCAGGCCCCTTTCAACGGTCCCCCCAGCCCCTGTCCATTGCGCCCCCCACACACCCCTCACACACCATCAGCTCCTCGCAGCCAAATCAGTCAAGAATCCACGCCCTTGCCTCACTTGAAGGTCACAGAGCTTGGCTTTTCTGACCTTTCCTGATGGTGGAAAGCCCTTGTCTGCTCCCTCTGCTCCTGCATGCTGGCCACGGGTGCTCCCATCACACCTGGGCCCACGTCTCTGTGTCCCTTCCCCTTGCAGCCTTCGAGGACGGTCCCTGTGTTCTCGTTTGTCTGGTGTGTGATGATGAGGACAGGGTACTCATGGTGAAGGTCAGGCAGTCGCTTTCTGAAGAGGAGAGGTTGACCTGAGACCCGAGAGCCAGGAGAATCAGCCTCCCAGACTCCTGGGGGCACCTCCTCCAGACCCTGGAGCCTGGTGAGGTTAGCAGGACAGCCCTGGGGGGGCGGGCGCACTGTGTGTCCGGAAGATGGGACAGACGTGTGGGGGTTGGTTGGAGGATGGCAAGTGAGGGCAGAGGGGCCCTGGTCAGTGGGGAGAAGGCAGCAGACAGCCCGGTCAGGGCCCAGGGCTTAAACTGAGTCCTAAGATTCAGTGTGAGATGCCCTGAAGGGCTTTGAGAGGGGCCGGGCATGCCGTCTTGCATTTAACCATCCCTTCCACTGCTCTGGGGGTGGTGGAGTCTGTATGGCCGGAACTGGAGCAACTCTGTGGGCAGAGAGAATGGAGCAGCATCTGGAAGGCTTGCTGCGGAAATGGGGAGAAAAGCCTCCACCTGGGGTATGTTTAGGAGCAGTGTTGCCAGTACTTCCTCAGAATTCATTCATCCCGCAGACCTGTCCCAGGCCCACTGTGGGCACATGCTCAGAAGGGGAAAGTCTCCAAGGTCCCTGGCACTGTGCTGGTCTCTAGAAAGTCACTTTAAAGCCACAACCATTGAGCCTGTGGCTGCCGACTGCCAGTCCCCACACCCTCTGGCTTACAGATGGGCTCCTCTCCCTGAGTCTGAAAGGCCGATAATGCTGGAGCCATTATAAACCACAGCATGCATTTGTTAAAGATGAGCTCAGCAGAAGAATGGATAAAGGCTGCTTCCAGTTTGGGGCCATGTGACGTGGTTACGTTTCTTCCTTATTTCCCTAAATATGTTTGTGAGTGTAACACGTCTGCCATGCAGCGATACCGCCGATGCAGGTTCGATGGCTCCAGCGGTGGCTGGGTGGATGGCAGATGGACTTTCGGGAGGAAATTGCAGGAGGACAGCAATTTTCAATTCACATCTTTTTTCTCATTTGATGTGACTGTGGACCTACGTGTGAAAGAGAGTTTGAGCAGCTGTAGCTACTCAAGAAGGAGCGAAACTGCGATACTTATACTTTGAATGGCATTGCTGGGTACCCAGAACTGTGATAAGAGGGACAACTGTGCATCCGGGGGGGACCACGCCCACTCAGAATCTCATCGTCACATTGCTGAAGCCCCTGACTGTCGGGTGGCAGCAGACCTTGGGTTCGCAGGTGTGCAACGTGCTCTACACTTGAAGTCTCGGCTGCCTCTCTAGCCTGGTGGCTGTTCTCACGGACAGGCTGCGGGGCTTGACCACTCTGCCAGGCCTCAGGCTCAGTGGAGACCGACCTGTGGGGTCCGTGGCTGCAGACTCATGAGTGTCCCCCGTCTGTGGGGGTCATCAACCCAGCCTAGACTTTTCTACTTAGTGGGTGGGGTTGGGTTTTTAAAACTTCTACTAGGTTCAAGACATTCATCTATATCACCTATAATTATATGACATTTGGGAAGGTCTTTCACTGCTTATGCCATTAATTTTTATGTGCTAACCACAGAGCTCGCTCTGACTTGGTTTATTTACATTTTGAGCGGCGCGAGACAGTCAGTGTTGACTCTAAGGCGTGAACCACGTGTGCCTAGCAAACCTCTCTGCTAATAAAAACAAACGAGAACAAGCTTTAAGGTCAGCAGCACCCCCGACAAAAACAATGACCTCTGACAACAGCCTCTGAGGAGCTTTGTCCGGCAGCAAAGCCAAATTTAAAAATCGGTCTTGCATTTGATGACTCGATTTGTTTCCCTGGAATAAACAACAATGATAGAAACCACTTAGAAATAGCTCAGAAAGCACAACACAGTGCCCCAACCGAAAACGTTTTCTGAAGCAAAACACACAACGAACCGAAACCTTCATAAAGAGAATGTCTCTTTACCACATTGTTCACGATCAGAAGGGAGAAGCGGGCGAGCAAAACCCAAACTCAAACTCGCCTCCGATGATAAAAGTGACATTGAATTCCACTTTTTCAAAGAAGAATTATGTCCGAGTTACTCACATTTTCTCTGAAAAATTGACACGCTTTCCTTTTGTCTCATCTCATGCTTTCTTTCCCTCATTTTGCAGACAAACCCTGATGTGGAGGGAAATTGTATGACTTTTTCTTCAGAATTTAGTCAGCCAGGAAATGCATCCCATGCATCCCGACTCGGTCACACACATAAACAGATGCACGGTGAAACCACCTTATAGAGACCTCATCAGAGGTCTCCATGATGAAAAACCAAAGATACGAGAAATAAAATGACTAAGATACTAATAGCTGTGGGCGCTGCACTCTAAGCAGTAGGCAACATTGTAACAATTCATTATAAATTAAGCACCAGATTTCCAATTATTATTATTATTATTTAAAGTATCCTCACTGAGGATATGCTCATTGACCCCAGAGAGACAGGAAGAGAGAGAGGGAGAGACATAGATGGTTTGCCTGCCATGTGCACCCTGACTGGGGATCGAACCTGCCCCATTCTGGTCCAGGGGCAATGCTCCAACCGACTGAGCCCACCGGCCTCCGCAATTTCCAATTATTTTTCTCTATTATTTTTACGTTTAAGATTCGACAAGTCTCAAAGAAAGATTTAACAGATAAATATCAGTGCAAGCTAACTTGAGTGACAGTACCCTTTGGAACCGCTCCTGATGGGACTGGATGGATGAAAATTATGAGACTTTTAAAAAAATTCCTCAAAGAATACCTGCAAATTAAGTATTGACATAAATGCTCCTTATCCTATTAGCACATAAGCCACTAATGGGAAATCTAAGACAAAATAATTTGATTTCCTGAAATACAAAAGTATGAACTGAAGCAGGCGCAGCAAGGAAAGGAAACACGGCACTGGCTAGGAGAGACTCAGGTGCCCTGTAACTCCTAGCAGATCAGAGACAACGAAAGCAAGAACTCCGAGGTGGGGTGAAAAGGCTCCGACAGAGCTGCGCCCCTCGGCCTGGAGCCCAGTGGCCTCGCCCAGCCCTGGAGACACCGACACCCAGTGCTCTCCTCTCACTGCCAGTTCAGCGATCTCGCTTCCAAACTCCCCTCCGTGCCAAGAGCACTGGGCCCTGCATTTACACATGACATCACTCAAAACAGAGAGGAAAAAAAAAAGGCGTATCTATTGACTAACGCCCACCGGGGTGGGAGGCTGTACTTTCTGCTGCTGGAAATGTGTTCGTGCAGAAGAGTCGTTCTGCCGCCTTCCATAACATGCTCCGGGAAAACTAAATTATCCAGTTACACTCGACGAAATAGACTTCCCCAATAAAGCTCTGCTGTGTTCATTTATTGTTCTAGGGAAACGAAATGGAAAAAAACAATGTAATTTTCTGACTTGTTCCTGGTGTTGAACTATGCAGGAATGCATACTGCATTCCCACTGGGCCTGCTGGCCCCGCCGCGGGAGGAGACCTGGCTCCCTGCTGTTGGATGTGAGGGCAGAGTCCAGTTCACAGACAAACACGAGCGCCCTGTGGGGGGCGCACATCACACCCTGCACTCTGCACGGTGGAGGGATCCCATGCTGGGTGCTGACTCAGGGCCTGCACCACCCGGAATGCAGGGAGGGCGCTGTTTCTCTGGCTCTCTGGCCCCTGTGCACACTGTCCCTCCTCAGAGTAGACTAGAGGGACATCTCCGTGCAGAGGCCAGGATCCCTAGACCCAGACCGCGCAGAGCCCTGCCGGGAGCATGAGTCACTGGGCACCGAGGACATCATCCTTTAGTGAAGGGCAGGCCTGCAAATCTTCAAGACAAGTTTAAAAAACCAGACCGAGGATCTCTGGCTGGTGTGGCTCAATGGATTGAGTGCTGACTGTGAACCAAAGACTTGTGGGTTTGATTCAGTGTAGGGGCACACGCCTGGGTTGTGGGCCAGATCCCCAGTAGGGGGCACACGAGAGGCAGACACACACTGATGTTTCCCTAAGTCTAAAAATAAATAAATAAATAAATAAAAAACAAAAACCAGACCAAGGTGATGTGGTCTTTCAGTGGAAACAGGGTTTCCCACAGTCTGTACCCTCTGCAGGGGTTCCCCGTCCAGGTGGGAGGGACAGCTGTACCCCAGCCTGGGCTCTGTCCTCCTCATGCTAATGGCCTGCAGGTCCCTGAGGCGGCAGGAGGCAGAGCTTCCCTGAGGAGAGCAGCTAGACTGGCTTTATTTTGCAAACACACACTCAGGGAGCACAAATCCCAGCCTCCCGTGACCCAGTTAGAGATGTGATTGATAGGACTAACGGGCAGGACAAGAGGTGGCTCACAGCTGTTCTTATGGGGAATAATGCAATAATTAATACACAATAAACAAGAATAAACCCCATGTTTCATGTACTCATGACTGTAAACCTACCCTGTGTTACTGTATAAAGAGGTATATTTTGGTGAAACGTGTAATTGCTTTGTTCTGCATGGAGTTTTATCCAGTTGTTAGAATTTTCTATATAGCACATGGTAGCTATAGAAACTCAAAATCGAAGTCATCAGAGAACACTTGAATGCCTGGATATCAGTCATCAATAATCCCTTTAACATGCTCTAAGCAGACTCGGGAGGCTTCTTGCAATCTGATTCTCTGTGCTGCATGTACAACGTGCTTCTGAGAATTGTCCCCGTACCCGGCCCTGTATCGTCGCACCAGGAAGAGGACAGACATGGAGTCCGGCCAGGTCCTCCCATGCTGAGGTTCTCCCCATAGCCGCCCACTCTCCAACCTGCCTGCAGAGCCACAGGGGTCTGTGTGCGGGCCTGACGCCAGACACGGGGCTTCGCGATGGATGGACAGGGAGCCAGAAGCTCATTAAGGAGCCCCTTGTGCTCCAAGGTCAGCTCCAAGTTCACCGAAATTTGTAATCGGCCCCAGACAGGCAAGCGCCGGGGGTCTGGGCCCTGCTCTGCATGCAGGAACATGAGGCAGGTTTCCTGGCCATTTTCAAGCATTCCTGAGTCTGAGAATCTTTAAACATGCCCATTAAGAAAACTTAAAGAATTCCATTTTCATATTGTTCTTCATGCAGGAGAAAACTGAAGAGAGTTAGGAGGAAAATGACATCTGGTAGGGCACATTCATTTCCAGCTTTTATAGCCATGGGCGCACCAGCTGATACGGACCCAGACTTCCTCACCATCGTCAGCTGCTGCATATTTTATGGCACAGTGTCTGGACTTGACTGATGGTGGCTTACCTGGCATAAGCTGTTTCACCTCATCCATGATTAAATTATATTTCTTCCTGTCTGAACAAAGATTATATTGAAACTACAGGAAGGATTCGGCACCAGGGAAATACACGTTAGTATTTGACAGTGTGGAGCGGAGTGGGAAAATATCAGTCTGTGATGAGGTTGAGATAGAATCTGAGGAGAAGAAGTTATCTGAATGTTAAGAGACGCAGCCTAGCTAGTCTTTTGAAATGCCACTCAAATGGCCCCCCCATCATTTAATTTTCAATTGCACGACGCATTTGGGCAAAGGAAGCTGGTCGCCAAGGAGATCAAGAATCCCTATTCCTGGTAGGTCTCTGAAGTGAAAGATCTCATACATGGCAGTAACAGTTCACATGTGAATCAAGATGTAAAACATATTCAAATTTGCATTTTCTGTCTCATGGCATATCAGAAAGTAATGACATCTTAAAACACATAAGACAATAGGATATCAGCAAGACTCAAAATTAACACATATAAAAAAACTGTTGGAAATGCACAAAGAAAACGTATCAGAGACCTTTGGGCACAGTGAAGGTGCTGGCGTACTTTAGAGGGTGATGGGTATTCACATGAGGCTAACCCTGGACATGGACATGGAGAAGTGTGCTGGTCTCGCGGTGGCACCTGCCTGACTGCAGGGTAGACATGGACGTTGGAAACCAGACATACACGTGCAACTTGTCACGGTTATTGGACCCAGTCCCCTCCTTCAGGCAGATGAGCTCCCACAGCAGAAAGAACGGTGCCACCTTCAATTCTGTTTTCAAGTGCTCTGGGGTGGGAGTGGGGAGGGGTTGTTCCGGGACATCCCACACACTGTCTGAGCGTTTGGTGGCCTTAGAGGGCACAGCCCCACAAAGGAATCCAGGGACTACCCAGAGCTCACACTGGCCGTGTGAGGCCGGCTGTCCCACTTCTGTCCATGCCCTGGTGGCAGAACTGCTTTCTCCTCTGCTGAATCTTCCCGTCTCATCTCCGTCTTTGATCACATGGTGATTGCACCCTTTCCTCTGACCTCACGGCCATAGATCTTGCCAGATTTATAAGGTGGGTTTGTCATGTCTAAAATTAAACCTGCCTTGTATTTTTTTATGTCTTACAATGGAAGAGCCCTACCTTTCCAGGTATGACTGATCGGAAAGAAACACGGATTCTCAGCACCAGGTGAGATGCTAAAGCAACAGAGCCCACATTCCTACGATGTGTCTGTTTGGATGGCTTCGAGGACAAGGAGTGTACGTCCTGATGCAGCCGCGACAATTTCCTGGCAGATTTAATCTACCCTTAGGTGATGTTTATCCTTATTGAGTGTTGAAATTATACCACTAGTTTCTTTGGAAGCAATCTTGGGGCTTTCCTTTGCTCATTGTTAAGTTTTATCTTGCTGGATTTGGTCTATCTTTCCAATGTGCTCAGAGAACCTGGATTATTACATCAGCATCTGGGGCAGATCCTATCACCACCTCCTCCTTCACCTGTCACCAGCACAGGCAAACCCCGCACTGAGATCCACTGAGAAATTCACCCTGTGAGAGAGCCATCATGATACATGGCATCTGTAGGGTTTCTGCGGGGTGTACTTGTCAGTCGTTTGGCCTTCGGTGCCCAGAGCCCAGGCCAACACCGGTGACCACTTGTCCTGGTGCCAGCCGCCCTGGACGTCACTTTCCTGCGGCCGAGTGGGTCAGAACACATGTAGAGAAGGTGCTCTTTGCTCTGAATGATCTCATAGGTGCTGAGTGCTTCCCACTGCAAACAAGCACATTTCGCCAGGAAACTTCAACTGATGCCGAAAACAATGCGATCACAGGCCTGCCCTCCAGGAACCGGCTCTGTCAGAGTATAACACTGTCCTGGGTTTGCAAATTAACTATGTTGGTAACTCACCTTCCCGTCCATGGGCGTAGAGATGTTTCCCTCAGCAGGGTTTTGAAGAAACACCAGGAGAAACGGTTTCCTTTTGCAGAGACGGAAGTGGTGGCTGGAGACAAGGAACGGGCCGGACATGAAGGCTAGTGTCCTCTTGTTTTTTCTGTTTCCTACTTTCTTCCCTCTGCTCCTGAGCTTGTTCCTTGCCACACTTGCTGGAACCATCTCACTTGAAACACCAGCTAACCCAGGAGCCTCAGCGCTTCTCCCACATCTGTGGGGCGAGGCAGGGCTCTGTTCACAGCCTGCGCCTGCGTGGTGCCTCTATTCACAGTAGGACACACGGACAAAGGTTCTGTTTATGTGGTCTTCCCTGCATTTTCCACTTCCAGCCATCTTTTATTTCACTCCCAGGAGGCTCCTCATCTGGTGGGTGGTTGGTTGTAGAGTTGATGAGACTGTGACTGGGTCACAGGGTGCCTAGATATTTACGCAAACACCACACTGAGTGGGTCTGTGAGGTGGTTTTCACACGGTGGTACCTGAACTAGTCAACTAAGGAGAGCACCCCCCGGCTCTGTGGTCAGTGGAGGGACAGAACACAACAAGAGTGCTCACCCTCCTGACTGGCTCCCAGCTGGGACGTTAGGGTTTCCTGCCTTCGAACTTGAACTGATGCCTGGGCTGCTCCTGGGTCTTGAGCCTGTTGGCCCTGGGATGGGCCCTGCCCATCGGCCCTCTTGTGTCTCCAGCTTGCCGACAGGAGATCTGGGGCTTGTCTACCTCCACAAGCACAAGAGCGAACTCCTTATGGTAAACCTTCCTGCCCCCTCTCCTGCCCATCTGCTTCTCCACACAGAGCTGCCCAGAACATGAGTGGCTGCTGCCTGCAGCTCGGACGGAGCTCCATCGTGGCTTGTGCTCATCGGACGCCCTCTGCGCCCATGCCTGGGAGACCCGGGTGGCATCGCCCTCACGGCTGTGGCTGCCCATGCCCAGGGGTTGAGCAACATTGCTTCTTGGTGCCCCCTCTCTCTGGACACTGCCCGCCTGGTCCAGACCTCACTCTGCCCTGCGGAGGATGTCCTATGTCAGCCACTCTCCTGGCCCCACAGCATGGCTCCTCGTGCTGGGCCTCCCTGGGTCTCTGCTCTTCACGTGTGTGCCCTGTCCCAAGTTTACCACCAATTCATAGTGATGAGCAGGTGTGGTTTGTGGCCGGACACAGGAAGCCTCTGGAAGGCTCCCCCTGTCACTACGCAGCTCCGCCTGTAGCTAAGATCATTCCGGGCGGCTTGGCAGGCTTTTCCAGTGAGGTCGGCAGGGGTCATGGTTTGCTTTGCTTTAATAACTGTGCAGTGTATGCGGGGTGGGGTGGGGTGCGGTCCGTACTTACTCAGGTAACAAAGCATTTTCACCCCAACCCCCCACCCATTTTACAATTTCCACATCTATGCAGGGTAGATTTTTAATTTCTTCAGGAATTGAAAATACCAAATAAATACCAAATATGACTTGTATAAATAATCCCTTTTAGGAGTACCTGGAGTTTTCCCTCGACAGTGCGCTGCCGCTTTGCTGAAAGCAGGAGTGACTCTCTCCCAGCCAAGGTGTCTGTGAGCCCTGGGGCGCAAAAGCAGACACGCCTTTTGGGACCCCAGAGTAGGGAGCTTCGCAGGAGACAGTCAGAGCTGAGACTGCCTCCCACTGCCACACTTTCCCTCACGTGGCAGGAAGTGAAAAGGCCACATGCTAGAAGCTGAAAGGACTCAATCAAAGGGAGAAAAGGCCCAGATTCTCTCTTTGATCCCAAAGAAAACCAGTGGAGGTGCTGGCAGAAGGAGCGGGTCTCCTGAGGTCTTGCGCTAGAAGCAAACTCCACTGCGGGACAGAATGCACACCACTGACTCAACTGCGAAGGGTCAGCCTGTGCCCCAGCATGGCCCCTGGATGTCGCTGCTACCATTCCAGAGCAGGGGCCAACATGCAGGGCTCCTGCGCAACGCTCCTGCATTGGCTTTGCGAGCACCTGCATTTTGCCTGGTTTGGGGTCACCGGGGAGTGGAATAATAGGGAACTGCAGTCTAACCCTCTCTGGCAGAGCCAGTATCTGCCAGCTACCATTGGGAGAGGACTGGGGACAGACACGAGGGAAGCACATTCCCGAAAACCCCGATGTTCATGCTCACAGCACGCAGGGAACGCCTACCGGGTTCAGCAGGACAGTGAGGAAGAGCTCGCCTCCGCGGATGCTCTGGTCCAGCCCCTGGGGTCCGCCGGGGTACTCGCTGTAGAAGATCGTGTGTGTGAACAGTCCGCAGGTCTGCCGCGGGAGCACCTGAGGGTGGGACACAGGAGACATGGCCTCACTAACCACCATGCTGCTGCCAGGACTTGCAGCTGCCCTCCCTACTACATGGCTTGGCTTGCGGGAGCCCAGGGCTCACTGTGATCAAGAACTGATTTTGGTGGGATTATGAAAATGCTAAGGGAACTGTCACTTCAAAGCTATAGGTGTGTGCCCCGTGCTGCTCAGCTGGCCCCAACTCCGGGCGGCCCTGTGAATGGGTGACACCCCCAGGGTCCTGTCCTCACAGCCCTGTTCAGACCCAGAGACTCAGCCTGTGGCTTCTTTCATGGAGTGAGTCCATCCCATGCAGGGTCCCCTCTCTCCCTGCCGCGGCTCTGTCCCCAGCATCACTATCCTCCATGAAGAGCCTCGCCTGCTCATGAGGTGCCCAGCAGGGTAGCTGCAGTCTGTCATTGGCCCCAGCAGTGGTCCAGAATTAATTTGCTCTGAGACCCACCTGTCTATCTTTTGGCATGTGTGTATGTGAAGCTTTCTCACTTAGTTCCATCAATCTTACTCACCAGTGGAGTTATGTTACAGGATTGGCAAACAATAAAAGCCTTCTTAGGGTTAATTTAATTCAAGCATGGAGATTCTCCGAGGTCACATTTTTTGTGGAATTAGGCATTAGACTCCTCGCTCCCGAGTTACAGGCGGACCTGGCTCTCAGGCTCTGGGACTCGGGCCATTGGTCCTCATCACGCCACCTCTACCTTGTTTGGCTTTTCCAATACTCTGAATTGAAATTTTAATCACAGAAGTAGTTATATGATCTAATGATTGCTTCTGGCATGTTCTGTGGTTAATTCTGTTGTAAATCTGAATATTCAACAGAGAAAGCAAATAAGTGGTTTTATTCCAAGAACTTATTTTGACTAATAAACTACTCATTATCTAATGGAAAAATGCATCCAATTGTACAGAGTAGCTTTAATTGTATTTATTCTTTGCTTAGTTTTCATAGTAGTTTGTATTAAATCCAAAGTAAATGAATGCATGTAATATTGGTTAAAAGGAATGTTTTTATTTCATAATATGTCAAATGGTGATGGAACCCGTGGGACAGTTGGGCCCTGTCACTGTGAGTTAGAATTATAGGACTAATACCTTTTCTACCTTCTGATTTCTATGAAGATCAATACCACCATTTGCATTATCAGTAGCTCCATTTAAGTCTGAGGTGTCTAGTGCCAATTTATAATAAAACATTAATATTTTATGAGGAATAACTATTGAGTACTTTTGTTTTTTCTTTGCTTTTAGATAGTGGTGACAGACAGGTGGACAGGGAGATAATCGATGTCATAGGCATCTGAACGACGGGCTGTGGAGATATGCATATTTAAAGGGGGGGGAAGAGTTTGTTAACCTTGCTAAGCTCGAGGCAACAGATCAGGAGATGGGCTGTTTTATCTCAAAGAGAAGAAGCCTATTTTTCCATTCTAAGGTTGTAAGTTCCCATTTAAAATTCATTTGGCTTTATTCTCATATAAAGGAAATGATACATCATTCTTATATCAGATTATTATTTTTTTCAATTAATGTGTCTTCACTTCCTTCATGTCTGTAGGATACCAGGAAAGTGCCTGGAAGCCAAAATACACCGAGGGAGACATTCGGCCCTCGGAGGCTGTGTGGTGGTCTGCCTGCTGACAGTGGGTGACTTCTGGGGTGTTTTCTTGCCTGCAGACTTCTCAATGAAACCACCCACCAAACAGACACAGAGAAATTCCCCGGAAATTTAAGGTCCTCAGGCAAACCTTTGATCCCGAAACTGCAGTGTATCATCTGTATGAAACCCATTCCCATGTTTTGCATTGGTCCTGTACTTGCCAGAACCACCCACTGTTTAAGAAGAAGCCAGTGTGCGGACAAACTACGTGTTTCCACAGGACCAATCACCGCTGCAGGGCGGCAAGATTTGGGATGCTGGTGTCAGGGGGTTGGAAGTGATGCTTGAGGCCCCGCCCATGCCCCCTGCCGTGCTCACCATGATGCTGTTGTGGATGAAGCCCCTGCGGTGCCGCGCGGGCTTCAGGTGCGGGTACTCCTCTGTACTGGTGACCTGGATGCCCCAGACCTTCTTCCAGGCTGCGTACAGCTGCATGTGCACTGGATAGACACCCGAGTGGTGTGGGGCCACTGCGTAGCCCATGTGGGTGGGGATCCCATGCTCCTGAAAGAAAGTCAGACGTCCCACCAGGGGTCAGTGGAGCACAATGACATGGTGGCCACTGCCTCTGAAGAGGAGACACTGCCCTCTGTCACTGTGGGAAGCAGAAACATGGATAGTCTTGTCTTCCAGCAGCTCACAACCTTACAAAGCTGATGGTGTGACAGGCACAGTGCGCGCTTTGGGCATGTGGTATGTGGCTGAGACCGATTCTGGATTTTGAACACAGAGTCTGCCCTTTCTGAGATAGATGTAGAAAAAATATAGAAAAAAATATCATGAGTGCCCAAATAGGAGAGATGGAAGAGACCAGGGTGTGTGTGTGTGTGTGTGTGTGTGTGTGTGTGAGTGTTTCAGTGAGTGTGAGAGAATGTGAGTGGGTGTGAGTGTGTGTATGGGAGTGTATATGTGAGTGCATGTGCACGCAAGTGTTACTACATGCATGTGTCAGTATGTATGTGAGTGTAACTGTATGTATGTGTATGTGCATGTGTATGTGCATGTGAGTGTTACTACATGTATGAGAGAGTGTGTGTATGATGTTGAACTCAGGCAGAAAAGTGAGTGTAAACCACGAAGCGGTGAGCTTTGGCTGCTCACCCATGAGAGGGATCGATCTATCGGAATGGCACAGACAGAACAGTCTCTGAGCACCTTCCTGCTCCGTCCTTTGGGGAGAAGGCCGAGTGGCAGGCCTTAGGGAGGCCGCAGGAGCAGGGCGGCGCGGTGGGAAGCTGCCGCAGGGGGCGGTGTGAGTGCCACGGGCCCTGCACTGGGGCGGGGTGGTGCTCCAAGCCAGGCGCAGGCTGTGTGGGAGGCGCGATGCGAGTACAGAGGGCAAAGGAGAGGGGAAGCGTAAGGCACCCCCTGGCACCCCCGGTTTTGGACCTGCACAGCTCTCTTTGTGGTTAGAAGCGCACACTCATGTGAGATGCTTGCTTCGGGGGAAAACCAGTCAACTCTGAGAGCAAAAGGTATAAATTTAAAACACAAATATGAAAAAAATGTCAAAGAATGGCTTTATATTGCAAGGTCCGTGCTTTAGATCTGCAATTTTCTAATTTTTGTGTCTTTATATTTCTCCCTTTAAACGCTTCTCGGCTTTGTAAAGACTTCTTGTAGAATTGCCTCTCATCCACTGAGGTTATAAACGACAACGCATAGTAATACATGGGGGCTGACTGATTCCATAAAGAAAACAGAGCGTTGGCTTGACAACTCATTTGCACTTTCTATCACATGGCCGTGTCTGGCACAACCCACGAGCTGGCGGCCAGCGGGTCCCACGCTGCAGCACCTGAGGCCCGTCCACACGCAGCTCCGGGAATGGCCTGGGCCACCCGCACACCTCTGCCATCTCCCCTTTCAGGGAGTGACCCCCATTGCCCAGCCTCTCTGCACCGAGACGGGCTGCTTTCTAACATCTGTCGTAAGAAGTGACTCTGTAGAGAGACCAAGTCATGAAAGTAATGCTATGAAATGAGCTGCAGGCTCCCGCTGGGTGCAGGGGACAGTTTAATCCTTCAGGTCCTGGCACAAGCCGAAGAGTCACCCTTCTCCCAGGAGCTGTGACTGCGGGCAAAGCGAGGCTGGAAGGCCCAGGAACGGAGCCAACAGGAAGCCACTGGAGGGGGCCAGCCACGCCCATCCCTGACACCTCACCAGGGCTGGGATGCCCGAGAGTTGTCACAAAGCGCCTGAGTGTCACCGGGGAGCCAGCACGCGGTGCTCTGGTGTGAGACAGATGGACTTCCTCATGAGAGCCCTGCGGTGTGGGGGCGCCGAGCCTGCTGTCTGGGGGCTGGGACCAGCGTCAGCTGCTCAGAGACCCCCGATTTATAGGCAAGGGAGAAACAATGTGTTCGGCTCTCAGGGCTCTTTCAGGTGACTCTCACAGAGGTTTTGTGACAGTGTCCGTGATGGGAAAACAGCAGCGTCTGCCATGTGTGAACCCTAAGAGTCTTCACTAATCACCTCGTTAGCCCTCCTTTCTCTCACTGCACAGCATTTACCCCACATTCAGGGCCCAGGAGGCACACTAAGTCTGTGACATCCTGGAAACAAAGACACGAGAAAGGAAATTATGAAGAGAGCTGAAACACCAACCAGCTCTATCTCTTCGGGGAAAAAAAAAGGCATTTCTCCTCTGACAATAGTAAAATGAATTGTGGACCATTCGTGAAAAAACCAAAGGTAAAAAGCAGTCGATCTGGGGAGGTGGCAGGGAGGGGCAGTGAAAGGGGTTTATTACTGTTATTGATTTCTGGGCTCGACCTGACCCCGCCCCTAAGGCCACCCCTCCCAGTGACCCCCGAGGTCAGTCAGATAGCAGCTCACACGAGACAGTCAGGAGCTCATGCTTTCTCCATCCAAACATAACATACCATGGACAGTTATTCCCTGGGGTCTCCCTTCCCGCCATTGAGGGGCTTGCGGGGCTAGAAAGCCTCACTCCTTACCGCCCGGGGCGTGGGATGCACGCCACGCAGGCTGGTCAGTGGGAACGGGAACCGAATGTGATGCTCACAAAGATCACGGAAATCACAGAACGAGAAAGGCTTTCTACCGCGAACAGTGGGAGCCTGCGGAACTGTAAACGCTGACACATGCATGGCGGAGTACACTGGCTCGGATGGGGCTGCTGTACGGGTGAAAACAGTGTCTCTGGCAGGAGCTGGAGGCTCTATGACAAGGTGACAGGGCACCACACATATTCACAGGACACTTAACTTGATCTAATTTTCCTCATTCCATGAAGTTCCCAGTAGATAGGAAAATGAGGTGATGTGTTGATTTACTGGCTGAATAAAAATAGAGTCACCATTTTTAAAAAACTAGAATAAAATAAAATTGGCACTCAGTCTCTACGTGTAACTGACATGGTCTTATGTGATTTTCCTTTGATCATTCTGCTCACCGTTGCTCAGTCCTCATGATGAGCTTTTACATTCACATCCAATGTGGTCCTCATGTCCCATCGGGGTGGGGGTGGGGGTGGCCTGGCATCCCTGTCCATGTGGAAACTGAAACTCAGATGGGACGTGAGATGTCAGAGCTGGAATTCGGCCCCAAGTCTCCGCTGGACTCACGGACTCAGCCTCTTCATTCTGACCACTTTCTTCAGCTACTGTGACCCAAGTTCATGACCAAAGGGAAGTGATTTCAATCTATATTTCCAATGAGAAATACAGAGTGTCCCTGTCTTCTCTACTCTTACTTGGAGGTTATACAGCAAAATGCTGTATTTCCCGGACTGTTCTGCAGCTGTTGTTTTCGGCACAAACCCGAGTCAGCCAATGGGAGGGAGCCGGGACCAAGCTCAAAGGTAGGTGACACGCAGGGGCTGACACTTGTGGCCGGCAAGCACAGTGTACAGGGCAGGAGGGCTTCCAGAAGCAGCCATGGAGTAGTTGGCAGGGCATAGTGGGAGCTTCCTGTTGCTCCCGGGGGGACACCCCCTCCTGGCTCAGCATCCCCTGAGGAATCCAGCTGAGAGTCGCGCCACCAGCCCTCCAAGGTTGGGGGTGCTTACGTCACCAAACCCACAAGCTCCCCATGGAAAATGCCCCTGCTGGCTTCTGCGTCCAGCATGCAAAGCTGACGGATACTCAGATCTTCATCCCTTTCCAACAAGCATGAAAGGCGGAGGGGTGTCCGGTGAGAGTTGGTGGTCTGAAGAGTCCACTGCCCAGTTCTGCCCCAGGGACACTCGCTGACCCACAGCAGACACCCCTGGTTTTCCTGGATGCTAGCACACCCCAAACGGGACTGTTAATTCTTATGGACGATCACCCTGTGCCCAGTGAGAAAACAAATAACGAGCTTGTCTATTTAAATAATAAATACCGCGTGCAGTTGGCCCAGGTCAACACTGTGCTGAAACCATACGATGTAGGTGACAAGAGGCAAGGGACACGATTCCATCGAAGGAGCACCCCCTGATGGGAGGTGGCTGCCAGCCTCTGTGCACTCCCATGAGGACAGCCACATCCTTGTCCACAACTAGAGCTAGAGGGAGCCACAGGGGTGTGTGAGCAGTGTGCACTTGGTGCTCAGCCATGGGTGTGCTTTCCAGAAGTCCTGGCATAGCACGGGGACACGAGCGAACGGGGAGACCAGCGGGAGTGGGGAGGACGGGCTCACAGACGCATGGAAGGTGCTCCCTGGACCCCCGACATGTGGCTGCCCAGGAACCCGAGCCTGGGGGAGATCTTGGCACAGAGTGGAGACAGGCAGACAAGGGTACCATCCTGCAACTGTGGCCTTGTGGTTGCGCACAGGGCCCCAAGGCTGGGGTGACGAGCCCACCGGGAAGGCATCTGAGGTGGTTTTACATCTCCAGTCCTCAGCAGTGTGCCTGGGACATTGCTGGTGGTTAATAAATATTTTTCTAAGGAAATAATACATAAAATGCTATGAAATAAATTCATCCCAGATGTTTAATAGATTAATTTAAAAGGGGAATAAATGAAATAATGATCGCATATGAAGGCACGTGTGGTGAAGAGAGAAAGCACTGACCAGCCCCTCCCCTCCACCTGATGTACCGATTTGTTCTCCTGAACACCCGCCTTCTAGGGAGAGAAACTGGCGTTAAAGCAAACAGATCCCAGGATCCGGTTTTCCTTTTACTAAGGACTTGGAATTGTATCGTCAACTTTAAGAATGATCCCGGGACTGACCCCTGAGTTTCCACTGTTTTCGGAACTGAAACCATCTTCTAGTTTTAGAAGTGAGGGAATCATGGCCATGTGACCCTGGGGACTGGCTGGGTCAGTCCTGGCATGCTGTGGGCTGAAGCCCAGACATGGTGACAACCTCCGGAGAGCCCTGTGTCACAGATGGATTTTCTTTTGAGAAGGAAAGAGCACAGCAAACGTGTGGCTCTGGCAGTGTGAACTTGTCGATCCGAAGTAGAGCTATTTTGGGCCACTGAGACACATCCCTTCAGTGTTTCTGACCCTGCGGGATGTCTGCTTTCTGCTTAAAGGTAGCGAACAACGGGGCTGACCAGGTGCCTGCATTGCTGACTGACTTTGGGCCAGAATTCTTACTTTATTGACAGTAAAGATGTTTAATGAGTTTCAGTTCATTACTTCCTTTAGGCAACATGTACTTTCACGTCCTACAACATGCCGGGGACGTTCCAGGTGAGAGGACAAAACAGAGAGAAGTGCCTGCAGTGAGGGAGCTCGTGTTCCAGAGCAGGGCCCAGGTGAGGCGAGGTCGGCAGGTCAGCTGCGAGAGCTGTCAGACGCGCTGAGAGCTGTAGAGAAAAACACGGCCGAGAAAGGGGCAGCATGTGGGAGCGTGGGCTGCAGCCTCACAGAGTTCTTCCGGGGGGTCTGGCAGAGCAGGGGTGAGCTTTAGGCTGCACTTGTGAGAGACGAGGCCAGGCAGGCAGCTGGGGAAGGGCCACCCCAGGCAGAAAGGGCAGTATACACATCGTTCTCAGTGGAAAGGACTGCAGGCATTTTGGGGAAGAATAAGAATTTGGTTGATTTTGGAGCTGAGTAGCAAAGGGTTGGGAGGGGTAGGGGATGAGGTTGAGAGCAGGGCTGCAGAACAACTCCAGGGGGCGCTGCGTGCCTGGACCATGCCTTTCCAGAGGCAGCACAAGGGCATCACTGCAGGGAAGAGGAAGCTGCTTGTCCTTTAGGCCCTCATATGTCGCTCGAGGTGCCAGGCTTTGCCCTACTGGGTTGAAGAGCCATGGGGATATTTCGAGCAGAGAGGATACGATCTAGTCTGCCTTTAAAACAGAAAGGGCTTCTGGCTGCCCTGTGCTGAGCTGAGGAAAAGGAGCGAGGAGGGAACTGGGGTCAGTCAGTGGCCCCTGAAACCACCCAGGGGAGAGAGAACTGCGGCTCGGACCAAGGCGGGCACAACGTGGCGAGCGGGCAGTGGTTTCTGCTGGGTGTGTTGTGGGGCGGAGCCCTGGGGTCCGTGACAGACAGACCGACTGCAGAACATGATGGCTAGGATACTGTGCCCACTGAGGGAGCCTGGGAAGTTAACATTACACGGGTTTCGGGGGGCAAGACACCTGTCTGAGGTCAGACATCTGACCTGACAGGGTGGCAGGCAGCAAGTCAAAAATGCAAGTTCCGTGTCCGGAGGACGGAGGTCAGCTGGAGACCCAAGCTTGGAGACCTATTGACATGGACATCTTCTCTCAAGTCCTCAGACTTGTTCAGATCCCCAACAGAATGCATGTGGAGACAGAGAGAAGAAGAGGGGTAAGGGCGGCTCGTTGGAGACAGTGTCATTAAGGACTCTGAGAGGAGAAATCAGTGACATCCTGAGGCAGAAGGCTGCCAGGGGGGTGGGGTGGGCGTCCACAGGGATGTGGCAGATGGTAGGGGCACATGTCTCACAGGCAGCATGAGCTCCTGTGTCACACAGCACTCACAGGTGACATCCAGTGACGCAGGGGCCGCCCATGGGGACATTGGATGTCCACTGCTGAGCAGGACATGAGATGTTGTGGTGGGTGGTAGGAGGCAGCTCCCTGCAGCGGACCCCCAGGGCGACAGGAGGAGTGGGCCAGAGCAGTGAGTATGGCTGTATCTCAGGATCCTTCGCTGAGGCCGGAGGGGACTCGCGCAGCGTGTCTGCAGGGATGGGACGGCTCCGGGGAGCGGGACAAGTGCTGCAGGGAGGGATGGCATGGATCTAGAGCGTGTGGCCGCTTCACGTCTAGCTCTCCACTCGTCGTTTCAGCCAGTCACAGCTTCGGTTCGCATCACCCCTAATAGAGTTCTCATGGGTGAGTGGTGACTGTGTGAGCAGGCAGATCCCACTAGTGACCATGACCACCCAGGGAACTGGCTGTGGGGATGATTCTAATGAGTGTGCTTTTCTGTGGATGTGTTCACAAGTCTCAGAGCAAGTGCAAGCCCCCGCCTCGGTTTCCACTCTGTCACCGTGGTGACGCCTGTGGTAATTGGCACTGCCAGCTGATGGCTGCTTTTCAGGGAAGGAAGTGGGTCCGTCTGTGGATGGAGTGAGATCCGTGCTTGCCTGTAGGAGGGGGTGGCAGGAAACGGCCCAGGACCCAGTGTGCATCCTGGTCAGCCCTGAGGGCCATCGCAGTCAGTGTCTGGCTTCACAGCAAGGCCACCCAAGAGCTGGCCTGGCTACATGAAGTTTCAGTGGCTCAGGACCAGCTGAGGGGACATCTGGGTTCAAGTGGGGCTACGGCTTCACAGGGGACGATGACAGAGCAAGAGTGTCAAAGAGGCCAGGTGTGTTCGAGGGGCACTTCTGATGAGTGGTTGTGACATGGGCGCAGTGAGGCGGGGAGCAAGGACCCGGGGAGGGCGAGGGGCAGAGGCGGCGTCAGGAGGTCGCAGCGAATGCCATACCGTGCGCCAGCACCTCCCCCTGCTTGTCGCCTCTGCTGCCTGGACAGGTCAAGTTTAGTTTAGTAGCAAGAGCAATGGTGCCAGATATGAAGACCTGAGGGCCTCTAAAAACGTTTGCTCTGGGAGAGACAACAGTGTTCAAGGCTCGTAAGTGTGCTAAGAGTCATATGGAGAGAGGAGTAGCGTTCCCCCCCACTACGACATCGTTCCCATAGTTACTGTCAGCAGAAACAAGCAGGAAGAGGGCACTCACAGTCATTCTGCTCAGTACACGCCACGCCCCTCTTGCAGTGCGCTCACTCGGGGTTCGTGGGCAGCAAAGGCAGCCGTGGACTCGTCTCCACTCTCGGTGCCTGGTGCGTGTGTCCACAGCACGCACCGAACGGTCCGGTTTTTTCTGTCTTCTGCTGTCCCTGTTCATGGAATAAAGCCCTGGTGTAGGTCAGAGTGGCGGGGGTGTGGGTGCATGCATGTGTGTGCAAGCGTGTGCATACATGTGTGTGTGTTCGAAGAGGGCGGCAGGTCCTTTGTGACGCTGGCTCGAGTGCCCTCCACTTCTGGGCATGCCCCAAACTCTGGAGAGACTCCCAAGTCACACAGATGATGGTTCGGATTCACCGATTTAAATGCATCCTCTGCAGATACAGATTTGCACAAACTATTACTTTCTCTGGGCAGTGGAATCGTTTCTAATATTAATTTTGAGTAGAGCTGAGATTTCCCTTAAGAGTCGTTTTCCCCCTTAATGTCAGCCAAGTGCGTTCACGGAAAAGTGTCTTAGGCCCTCGGGGTGGGCACGAGCCCTCCCTCTGGTTGGCAGCCCCGCCCCCAAATACTGGCCGCTATGACATTTTGTCCTTTGGGGACAGCTGGGCGTCTCTAAGACTTGAAATAATTCATATCTGTGACTGTTTTTAATTTTGTGGAACCTTCACTACCATGTGAAGTAGGTTAAATTTCATCAAACAAAATGTAATTTTAGGTTAATAAATTGTACCTACATGTTAGAAAAAACAAATAAATTATGTTCACTTAAGTCACTACCTATAACGATGATTCAATTACTATACTTTTCTGTGGACATGCTGACACGTTTCACCCAAAAATCATGCCAAAATGTCACATTTCCATCTTGTTATCAGTGAGTTAAAGTGGCATCATGTTTGGGAATCAAAGTATCAGCACAGCTCTCATCTCAAACCAAGTTCACCTGGAACACAATCTTGCCTCCTATATTATTAACCAGCTGACGTGCTTGGAGACAATTGCTCATATTTTCAAATTGCTCAAGTCACTGTCGGCACAGCTGCAGGGAGCTGAGGTGTCAGCCCTGAAGAGGGGACCGAGGAAGGAAGGAATGACACCCAGGATGGCCACGTATGAGACAGTCAAAATGAGAGAATCTTTCAAATTGACAAAAGAGACAAGAAAAAGAAAAATGTGGTCACTGGTGCATTTGATGGATTGTCTGATTTGAAAGTACATGTTTAGTACAGCAAGGGTTAAATTAAAAAAAATCTTTAAAATCTTAGCTCTTGACTATTTCACAGTCATTTAATAATTAAAAACAAGTTTGGTCACTGAAGCCATGAAATGAAAATCTGCGAAAGCTCATTATGCTATTATTGACCACTTTAAGAATCTACTCACAAACCTGCTATCTAATAATTGGTTGACAAATAGGCATAAAGTCTTGCTATCGACACTTCTTAAGGAGTGCTGGGCCATTGTGTTCAGGGTAGTCCACGTAAACACGCCTTTTGTGGGCTACAGGCTTCAGATGATGGGGCAGTGCGAATGCAGGCAACATTCAAAGTAGCTTAAGAAAAAACCGCAGTGGGAAACCACGGGGTTCAAGCTGTGCACCAGAAAAACAAACGCGCAGACTGGAACAGGCACCAGAAAGAGCCTATTTGTCTTGAGTGATGGTGAGTCTGGGAGTGTAGCCTCAGAGTTCCCTGATCTAATTTTATGATAAATCCCGGCCAAGAGCTTAAACTACAGAAGAAACAGAACCTAAGGCCATGGGCAGAGGGTGGGTCCCTGTGTCTGTCCTCTTTCCCTGGAGTCCCATACATGGCGTAGGCTTTCCTCTAATTGGCCAGAACTGTGTAAGTGCCCAACCTACAGTAAGAGCTGAGAAATCAGCCCTTTGGCTAGACTCTTCGACTCCGCAAGAAGACTCTGGATTCATTCAGAAGCAATCATATGAAAATGGGCAGCGCAGTCTCCCCTTCTCCTTGAGGGGCATGTTCTAAGACCCCCAGTGGATGCCTGACCCCGTGGATAGTACCAAGCCCTTCATCTACAATCAACAACACATTCAGGGTTGAATTATGAACGAACGGAGGACTGCAATGCAAACGTGATGTTTTGTATCTGTTCCAACGTGCATGTCAAATATGCAAAAAGTCATTTGTTGGTTTTGTCATCGTCATTATCTGGTTATTTCAAAGGGAATGATCATATATGGTGAAAATTATGGCAGCCATGATGATGGGGGGTGGTGGTAGTGGTGGTGGTGGTGTTGATGATGGTGATGACGGAGATGGTGATGATGGAGATAACGGTGATGATGGAGATGATGATGATGGTGGCGGAGGTGACAAGTGCTTTTTGAAATACTATGTGCCAGCACTTTGCCCAGCATCACACACACACACAGATGTAGTTGCACTTCTCATCTAATCCTCACAAAAAAATACGTGGTAGGAACTACTATCATCCCCATTTTACCTATTTGAAAATTAAATCACAGGATCTTTTAAGTCATTGACTAAGGTCGCTCATCTAGCAATTGGCAAAGATGAAATCTGTGCCCAGACAGGTCTGAAGCCAAACACAGGAGCTGACGTTTGGGCAGTGGCCTGCCAGGGGCAAACTCAAGTCACAGGGGATTCACAGGCACAATAGCTCAGACCTTGTTTTATTCAAAGGAACCTGGCCTTTCCTTATGTATTTTGAGCATAGTTCATTGTTCTGTGTAATATAAACAAAACTTAATATCTAGAGGGAATGTTTATTTGCCTTAAAGCAAGTAAATTAAATATAGTGGCTCTAAGCCATCATTAGCTTATCTCCTGGGGAATCTGCTGTGATTGGCTGGCTTGCACCAGCTCCTGAGAAGAACCTGCTCTCCCCTGGCTAAGTTGAGAAGGTGACTGCAACGCCCAGAAGCTATAAAGCAGAAAGGACGTCTTTCAAGGCTTCACACTTCACCAAAAATAATGGCCTCGGGTACCCAGAACAGACAGAGGCAAGCCTCAATAGACTCATAGTAATGCGCTTTAAGTGATACCAATAGTTCATTTCCTTCAATTATGGCTGCCTAATATTAAAGTGCATTTTGTAGGTGGTATTTAGTCCTCTGAGGTTAGACATGGTCAGCAATAAAATAGCTACTCAATGGAAGAAAGCTGCTACAGATAAAATAGAAGTTTGGGGGTGGGGGTGTGTGATTTGTCCTCTGCCAGAAAAACTGAACAGAGGAATCTGGGCTTCAGGGCTTTTCCGTGCGAGGGGACGCCTTTTGCCCACCTGCCAGGACAAAGCAGGCACGTCCAGGACTCACCACGATGCAATGCGTGGCAAGAAAAGCCATTTCTCTCTAAATTCATCGCTAAGCAGTATGAATATTAATAGCTAATGGGATACCCATTCTAATTTGCAGGCAAAAAGGTCACCCTGTTCTTGATGCTGCAGGTCTGGTGAGAGCAGGAGCTGAGAACCGTGGAGACGGCTTGCATGAGCTGGTTGGGGAGGTTAGTGAACAATTCCTCGTCTTTCTGGAGGCGCTGTGCGCTGTCAGCGGGTAGCTAAACAAGAAATCAGAGTATTTGCACTTGTCACATGAAGCAATGATCACGATGCTGTTTACACACTCCAATTCTCTGTGTTAATCTTTTAGGTTTTCTATGACACTCACTCTCGTACAGACATGTCTCTGTTCCTCGGGAGTTACTAATCTTTGCAGCGCTTGCCTGTGCTAGCTGCACTGTGAATATTGAAGGGCATCATGGAAACAGGACCCCAAGGAGGTCGCAGTGACCTTGGGGAGATGTGCCGGCTGTCCCAGAGACCTCGGGCTCTTGCCAGGTGTGCAGCCCGCTGCAATCAAGGAGCACTCAGCTGGGCCACCCGATGTGGGGCACAGGTTCTCTGTGTGCCCATGCACAAGTCACTTACACAGGAGCCAAGGGCTGTCACTGTCCCTTTGGAAATGAGCCTGAGAAGCTCGCTTAGCTGATACTCAGGCTCAGGGCCACACAGAGCACAGGACTTCAGGAACCCAGGGACCTCAGCGGCCCTCTAGTCTTCCGGCTTCGTCTGAGTGAGGCGGGAGTCGGGCTGCCAGGTTCAGACAGCACGGCAGTGGCCGCATGAGAATGCCATCAATCCTACAAAACACAGGCTGGAAAACGGGAAAAAGGAGACACCAGAACCCGGCAATTCTAGGGTCACAGTTTAGGAGCAAATGGCCCGTGTCTTGTCAGCAGATGCGGGGGCCCAGCAAGGGTCCAGGTCCAGCAGCCTCATCACCTGCGCTAAAACTGGAGCCTCCGGTCCTGGTGCAAACGTGACACGATGCTTTGCATGCCATTGCTCACGTGAAAGCAGTATGCCCTGTGTTTGAGACAGATGTTCTTTGAAAGGGGGGAGCATTGGACCACCCAAACCCTGAAACTGTTTGGTGGCGGACAGGTCTCAAAGGTCGAGTCTCTAGGTGCACGGCTCTGACCACATGAACAGAACCCAATTGCATTAACAGTGGGTGCAAAGGGTAGGGACAGACGCCACTGTCACAGGGAGGAAGGGGGTGACAGGTGGCCTGTGTCTGTGAACCACACGGTCAAACAATATGGGAGAAATGTTGGATGCTCAACTCCAAGGGCAAAGGTAATTGACAGACATGAGAGAGAGCACTACTGACCCCATGGACACATGGACACACGGACACATGGACACACTGTTCTAAGTGCCATCTCTGAGTTCCTGTCCAGAGCAGAGTCACGTGACAGCTCGTGGGATGAGCATCGAGTTTGCTGCCTGTCACCCCCACCTGCCGCTTTGCCTCCTCCTCCCTCCCTGACATCGTCTTCCTCATCACAGGTTCCCAGCTGCAGAACGAAACAGGGACACTCCATTTTTTACACAGTCACAAAACCTCTATTGCTCTGTCTTCCAAGGAAATGCCATTAACTCTTGATTTCATCATGTGATGCTTTTTTCAAATCTAAAAGCACTTTTTGCAGACCCTGCTTTAGGATTTGAAATACTGATAGAAAAAATACACACAACAGATTTAACAAACACATTATCTGCAAAGCCACAGTGGGTTTTAATTTGAAAGCCCAGCCCGGAAACAGAGAGTCTGCCTGGGGAGGGGCGGGTCACAAGGAGACAGAGCCGTGTGTGTTGTAAACATGGCAGCATCTGCACGACTCAGGGAAGGTGCGGGCACAGCCACTGCGGAAGGCAGCTCTCTCCGCTGCTGCCTTTCACCGTGCCATCGGCTCCGGTTTTCAGCGGAAGCCTCCACCCAGCCAACTTACTGTGCAGGCTCTTGGGACACAGAGATTTTCCAGAGTTGCTCCTTGATGCGCTTCGGTGTTTATGAGAACAATTTAAATGTCAGCATTTTTCATATCAGGAGTATTATGTCTACTTATGAAAAAAGTTACAAAGAGTTTAGAAGTATGTGTAACATTTTTAAAGCAGGATTTAGAAGCTATGCGTTTATTTCAAATCCTTCGTTTTTGACTCGTGAGTAAGATTTCTGACCACTTGATAAAATGTCAAGAAACCCTCACATCATTATTGAAAAGTTAGCTCTGTAGATAAAATGTGATCTTTTTTCCTTGGGGATATTTTTGGTCTCCGACAAATAGGGAACAGAAAGGCTGCACTCATTTGAAGATTTTAATGGGCCCACATGCTAAACTTAATATGACCAAACCCCATTTCTTAACTTTTTCCGCACAGATCTATTGCAGAAGGCACATAGATCATTCAGGTTTGGGCTGCAGGCAGTTAGTTCCCCGGGTTTGGGCAGCAGGCGTGGGTAAGCCAGGGAGGGTTCTGGTAACTCCCTGTCCAGTGCTTTCATGGGGCAGTGTTTCCTGCCCCCTGTCTGTGTCCCTTGCGCGGCATGGCTCCCCTTTAGTGACATGTTCACACAATGGAATGGCAGCAAAAGTGTGTGATTCAGTAAAAGGAAGAAAATAAAAAGGTACAGGGTGGGATGAAAGTAGGTTTACAGTTGTTCCTATGGGAAGTAAGACAATAAATACAAGAACAAACCCTGTGTTTTGCATGCCCTGAACTGTGAACCTGCTTTTGCCCGCCCTGCATTTCCCCGACCCCACGGCCACACAAGGGTGGTGTCTCCAAACAACACATTCTTGGCTGCCCCTGCTCATCATTAGACTAATGCCTTCCCACTCACACACATACACGCACATGCGCACACTCACATGGCATGTGCGCTCATGGATGAAGCATGAACACACATGTGCACACTGCAAGCAGACATGCTATGGGTCAGGCATGACACATACACATCATGCCCACATTTGCATGCCTATAATCATTTGCATGCATGTGCATGCCTGCACTGAGAATGATGATGCTTTGCAGTCGAACAGCTCTTCTGATATAAAGAAACAGCCTTGCAATGTGCTTCTCTCATGATTCTAAATGTTACAGCAGAAAAGAAACTCTACCCTGAGGGAATCTACAGAAATTGTACAAATAAAACCGTCTTGATCAACTGTTTAACTATTTTTGAAATATCGATATGAAGCTTCTATGTCATTCGAATCTTTTCTGTAAATGTGAGAACAACAGTGCTTTTCATGGATAAACCCTCTGCCAGCCAAGGTCGTACCGAGGTTAGTGAGGAGCAGGATGAGATGAAAAAGATCTAAGCATATGGGCTTCTCAGCATAAGCTGCTCATTTAGTCTGAAATCTCCGCCCATAACTGCTCCAACTGTAGCTGGGTGAGTGTCTGGGACGATTCTTCCCCCCTGTGGATGGTGTTGTCAAGGGTGATGGAGCGGCCAGCCTGGAGCTGATCTGGGGGTTTATCTGGCCCAGGGCTTTGGGCTGGCATGTGAGCCGATGTACATTAATTGTCTAAAAACCTCATAGCTCAGAGAATGCGAAAGGGAATCATGGCTATTTCGGGGCAGAAAACCGAGCCGTGAAGACAGTTAATGAGCTGCCAGCTGTATGAGCACTCATAAGGAGCAGCCAGGGCTCCCCCAGCATGCCAGTGTCTCCCGAGGGCTCCCCATCCCTCGCCCACATGGATGGTGCATCACCTGGATATGGGGAGATGGTGATTTCATAAGAAAGATGCGTGTTTCCTGGCCCTTGGATCACACACGCATGTTGCCCCATGTGGACAGTTAAAGGTGAGGTTCTGAATGTCACAACTGCAGGACAATACCGTTTCAGTGTGTGTTTAATAGACTTCATTTTAGTTGTAATATTTTGACTATGCAATATAATCAGATTTTTTTTACAAAGTATATTTATAGGTTTCCATCTAGCTCTTGGCCACACTGACTTAATGAATGTAATTGTTTTGAATGGACTTTAAATAGCCTTCAGCACTCCATTAAGAAGCAATTACCTGTAGTCTTCCTCAGTGCTGGGCAGGGCTTTCAAAAAGAAGTTACCCAATGGGTGAAATCAACCGTTATGGAGAACCTACCTGCCCCTGAAGCAAGGCTTTAGTGTGGGAGTGAGGTGGGGAGGTTTCCACCAATGAGAAACAGGTTTTCAAAGTAAGTGCACTGAGAGAATTCAGCAGCTTACTCAAGGCAAGTTTATTTTTGGAAAAGGGAATATTTACTTAATTTTACAATGTTCTGAAGCAACCCAAAATTGGTTAGACATTTCCTGACAGTAAGTAGATATGAATATGCTTATAAACTCACATTTTCAGAAATATTGGGCTTTTAAAAGCAAGACATAACTGCATACTCATAATTGGTTAACTAATTAGTTATGATTAATTAAGCAATTATGATTAATTCAGTAAGTAGGTTAGTGCTTAGGAGTGGGCACTGCTCCAAAGCAGAGTATTCACATTCTCAAAACAATCCTAGCAGGTAGTCACTATTACTCTCGTTTTACAGACAGGGAAACTGAGGCACGGAGAGGCTGAGTCCTATTTAAGATGGAACAGCCAGTGGGTGGAAATCAGGATTCGAACCCGGGTATCAGGGTGCTGCGTTCATGATCAGAACTGCCAGCTGCACCGCGCACGCTGTGGTGAGGATCCCACGTGCAAATGTGACACAGACCAGGGACTCGGAGACGGTGTGGGTGAACCATTCGCATCCTCACAGGCACAACTTCACAATCCAGACCTCAGGTGGCCGTGGCCCTGTGCCTCCAAACGTGCTTCACGACACTGATACCCATCAGCCCCCGCTCGGAGCAAAGAACCATTCCCGCGAGTGAAGACGGTGGACCGAAGTCCACCCCGCAGCTGGGGCTTTGCTGGCTCGGCCCTGACCACCTGCCCTCGGGTGAAAACCTGAGGGCGTGCATCTGAGTGTTTTTCTTGGACAGTTTTTCTTTCCACACAGATTGCTGAAGGGGTGCATGCTTCACTTAATTCTGGATCGGTGGCGGGCAGACTTCCGGGGTGTGGCCCAGAGGCAAGGAGGGTGACAGGTTTAGACTCTGGGGCCAGATGGTCTCTTTGGGCGACCCAGCTCTGCAGCTGCAGAAGCTGCCGCAGATGGTGGGGAAAGACATGGTAGCGTTGCAGTAACGCACATCTATGAACTTTGAAATTTGAATTGCATACAACTTCATGTCACAATGTATTATAGCGCCCATGATTGTTTCTCAATCATTTAAAAAGGAAAATAAACACACACACAAAGAACGGAACCTTCTCAGCTCAAGGACAAGCACACACAGCAGGCCAGTGTGGCTCTGGTATGTGGATTGCACCCCCAGTCTAGAGCAGGGCGTTGCTGCTGCCCCTGCCCCACCCAGCACGCACAGGTGAAGGTAAACAAATGGAGCCCCTTTAAAACGGAATGGGAGTGCTGTCCCAGAGGAAATGCCATGCGGCCTCACGCCTCAAACCTCTGGGGTTAAAGCAGGGAAATAACCTTGCATGGGGCCCAAAGCAGCCTTGCATCCCAAAGAACTTTGCAAAGAATAAGAAAGCAGATATCGCGACTACAGGACTGACGACTGTGGACCCTGAGAAGGAAGGCACCTACTAAGAAGGGCTAACTGGGCCGCAGTGGAAAAACAGAGCCCTGCAGCTATCTCTGCCGGGCTCTACAGGTGCCCGGTCGTACAGTGCATGACAGGGAGCAGCAGGCACGGTGTTCCTGCCACCCGAGCAGCCCTTACAGAGGAGCGCCTGGAATCCTGTTTCAACCAATGGGACTGAGGCTTTCCCCATCGAATCGGAGCTGTTCAGCCATAACCGGCCTCAGCATTTCATTGACCAATCACAGCAGATCTATTCTGACCAATCAGAACAGTGCCTTTTGGACCAATCAAACTGTGAAGAGTTACAGTACTCATTCGCATGAGGATAGACCAATCAGGGACCAGGGGGGGGATCTCAGTCCATATAAGCCAGCTCCCCGCAGGGTGTTGGAGCGCACTTTCCTGAGATGAGAACCAGAGGCTGTGTCTTCATGGCTCAGCCAAAACGCAGAAGTTGTCAGAACTAGTGGAGCGGACCACCCCAGCCAGAGCAGAGCACAGCAGGGCAGAGCCAAGCAGCACAAAGCACGCTGGTGAGGAGCAGAGCAGAGCTGTACAGTTGGTGCGGGGCCTGGTCCTAGGGCTGCCTCACACCATGCTGTATCAGAAGTGAATTGTTTGGCACTAGTTTCCGTCTCCACCGCACCCCAAGTTGGGGATTCCTATTGGTGTTGAATTGGCCTCTCCAACCACTGGTTGACAGACTACCAGACTGAAAATGACTACCCGGCATAGAATTAGCATCACTTTGTTAGCAAATCTGCACCTATGCTGGTGTAATTGTTCCCTTCCCCTTCCCCGTAGACACGCTTTGCCCTTGTCCCTTAATTAGAATACAATTCAGGCCTCTGCCTGAATCAGAGCTTCCTGAATAGCTACTTTTCTTGGACCTCAAGTAAGTGCTTGTTGCCTCTCACTTTGGTCCTTTTTTAGGTTCACACACATCATCTGACAATCGTTGGAAATGCAAACTCTTAGGCTCTGACAACGTACTGAGTCAGAAATTCCAGCCGTTGCAGACAGTCTGCTGGGTGAAAGGGGACGCTCTAAGCTCCGGGACAGCTGATTTGGATCCATGGCGCTCCGACTCCCTTCACCCCCCACCCCCCACCCAGTCATCTTGCCACGAGGGAGACTGGAGGCTGTGTATAGTGCATGCACGGGATACACTGGAGAAGTGCCATTGTTTTTCACAGATGCAAAAATAACCCTTCCATGACCCAGGGTGGGGGGTGGGGTGGAGGGTTTCTGACAATGGCCTACTTTTCATCACACCATGGCCCAGTACACGCACGTGCACAGGCCTGAAACAAAATAACACAATGTGTGCCTTTTGCACAGGAGATGCACTCGCCCATGTTTCCTCTTCTATTTCTACTGGATTCAACCCAAATAATTTTGCTGCCCACCAAGTACATCGCAACTCCTGGCCCAGACACCACAGCGCAGCGCACTCACCTGTGCGAACTCCTTGTTGAGCGTCATCTGCTCCACCAGGGAGGACTCGTTGTGGAAGAGGTGGGGCTGCATGTGGCTCCACATGTGCGGGAACCACCAGAACTCGTCCACGGACCGGAGCAGGAGGTCATCGCCCTCGTCCTCCTCTGCGGTCCCTGGAAAACAGGAGGTCATGGTGGCTTCAGTGAAAACTCCCTATTAGCTTAAAGGCTACGTTTGTCTGATTTCTGTCCTTCTGACCACTGACCCATCAATCCAATTTTGTGTTGTTCTAATGAAAAGAATGACCCTCGTCTAAGTTACACAGAACCATGGGGTCATGCTGGGAGGAGCTGCGGTTGGGGTGTGCTGGCCCCAGAGCGGGGAGTGGCTGATTCAGGGTTCAGGGGGCCATGGATCGGATGGCTGCCGCTGTGTACGGTTGCTGCGAGAGGGTAGGAACAAACAGCGAGCTTTGTGTTAGGCTGTTTTTGTTTTAAACTTATCAAATGCTAATTCCCTCCTTATTGCATGCTGAGAGTCTGAAATTGAGCTTCAGATTTAGCGGATGGGGGTTGTTCATGTTTTTTGATTACAAAAGTAATATATGCTATTGAAGAAATGTGGAGAGCGCAGACTAGTGATGCGTAAAGCTCAAAAACAAAAGCAAAACAAAACAAAAACAGACCGACATGCAGAAGAAACCAGTGGAAACATTTGGGTATCTTTAAAATCTTTTTCTACTTTTTTTTAAAAGTTAATCTCACCCTGTATAAACACTTTTGTGTCTTTACGTTCTTAATAGTATGAACATAAACATTTCCCGTTTTGATAAAAATAGTTCCTAGATGTAAACAATGAATCTATTAACACATTAGAAACATGATTTGAGAATTTAAAGTATATTAACTTCTCATTATCTATTGGGAAAATTTGTTAAAAACAAATGCCCAATGTGTAGAAAAAAACTAGCTGTCATAGCAAAGTGAAAACAACTGAGTGCTAAGACAATTCACTAAGTGCAGCTATTCAAGACGACTCTGACTATGAAATTATTGCAGTGTTCATACATTTTTACAATATCCAGTTCAATTTAAAAATGTTCTGAATCAATAACATGAGCGTCAATCCCTGTTTGGTCTCTAGATACTTAACCAAGTGAAGCAAAATGAATCCTGGCTTACAGCGCGAGGTGTCTTTATTTGGTTTGTTTATTTTTTTTACAAGGGGCTGCTTGATTTTATATTATTTACTTAAATTAAGCAAATTAACATGAAGGATATTTTTAGAGGAATCTTCTCCCACCATGAAGCATTCATGGATCACGCACTATCGAGTGCCGCCATCGGGGACAGCGTGTCTCTGGTGCTGATCACACCGGGATAGGGTGCCTCTTTCTGCCCGACTCTGATCTCAGACAAGTAACTTCTTGGAGACTGGGTTTCGCAGCCTGAAAGTTGGGACATAAATGCTTCTGTCACAGCGTCCTTGTGAAGAATCAAATCACTTTATTAAAGCACTTCGTACTGTGACTTGCAGAGAGTAGGCACTCATAAATATTAGGATCTCTTTCTTCTTAATAATATCTAGTAGTTTATTCCTGCAATGTTCTACATGTATATATTTTCAAACACTCTTCAGGACGTCCCCTGCCTGGATTACTACTTTCTGACTGTCAGGGATCAGACCCCTTTGTTCGAACCGCACCACAACTGCTCCTGGAGCAGGGAGTGGGGAGTAATGCGACTCAGTCTGCAGGGCTGTGACCGTCACTGCTTCAGTGTTTGCTCTGGGTGCGCCAGTTTCTGTGTGCGCTGCACCAGGGCATGCACCGTTCCCCGGATACAGCCGCCAGTCCACAATTCTAGCAGGGGGTGAGGCCCCAGGCTCAGCATCTGGGTGCCCTGACACCAGAATGGGGTTGATGCTATACAAAGAGGAAGGAGAGGCTCAGGAGGTGATGCAGTCCTGTGGACAAGATGGGCGACAGAATTCTTATCTTGGGTTAACTTTCTCTAACACCTTAGTGCTACAGACTTACAATCCATTGACTTTTGATAATCTGTTAAGAATATCAGCTATTGAAATCCAAACAGAGATGTTTATCACTCCCCCAGATGGACTTTTGGCCCAGAGTGTTTTTGCTATAGACTGCGTATTTCTCGTGGCCACAGTGCTGCCAAGTGAGGTGGAGGTTGGAGAGTCGCCTCCTGCCACATGCGGTGAGTGACTGGGTCCTCTGCCACTGCCCGCTGTGCTCAGGTCTGGACTGTCTGCGGGGCCCCTCCCGATGGTTGCTGGGGTGCAGGATGGGCCCCGGACTCCACAGAGAGGACGTTTGGCAGACCACTGAGATTAGCAGATGCTGCACCGTATAACATCTTAGAACTTTTATCCTAGAAATTGTGTGCGTTTATAACCACTGCCCACAGGGCCCGCAGGGACGGCCAGAACCTCGCCTTTCACTGGGCAGGCTGACATCTCGGTAGCGTCCCCTCACCTCATCTGGGTCACACAGCTCACAGCCTTGGGGATAGTTCCTGACACCCGAAACAGCTGGGTGGCAGATCGGGTGCCAAGGCACACTGTGGCACTTGACGGGCAAAGCAGAATTTCAAATGTTATCATATCCAACTAAATAAAGAGAAATTTTCATTCATGGTAAACATATTTTTCTACACATAATCTGTGCTTAAGTTACATGTGAGAGTACAAGCCGTGGTTTGTTCAGGCTTGTCTCCAACTCAGGTTACAGGCCTCCCCACGTCTGCGGCCCAGCTGAGCTGCCCCTTCTAACCTGACCCAGATTCAAGTTCACATTGTTATTAATCAGAAATACAGTGCTTTTGTACTCATTTCAAGGTTTTTTTCCTTTTCCTTTTCTGATTCCCAGAAAATATAAAGTGTTTCAATTCAGAAGTAAAATATTGAAAAATTCATTTCCTTGTTACCACTTTTGGAGGATCTGTGTTATAATACTATGTTTCTGCAAGTTCTTTAAGTCTGCCAAAATAAGAGTAATTTTGGCAAGATCTGGGCTATAGGTTAATTCCCATAAGGCACCATTGAAACAACTGAGATAAACTGAGATACATAAAATTTCAGTCTCTGCATTATCGTGTGGGTGCACACGCCCACCTTATCTTTGCTCATTATGCATGACTGTTGTAATTCCTAAATGATAAGCTGGCAAGGTTCACCCAGCTGGATACAGGAGAAACTAATTTTAAATATTACACTAAATAAAAAGAAATGTATTGTGATAAAAATTAATTAAAAGCTAGCTATATTTCCAAAATTAGAACATAGAGACATGTGAATTGTTCACTGTTTGCTTTCTTGATAATATTTGACTGACATAGAAAAATATTTTTAAAAACAGCAACGACAGACACTTTCTTAGAACGTACAGCACACTACGTGCTGCTCTGGAGGGAGAGGTGGGGTCGCTGGGCCCACTCTGGAGACGCAGAAAGGAGGCTCCGAGAGGTATGTGGCCCTCTACTGCTCACACAGCGCGTGAAACCTCAGAGCCTGCTGTGGGCAGAAGCCATCTGCTCCCCGCACCTGGTCTTAGAGCCAATACCCCCAGGGGCATCCAGCCTGGGCCCGCGGGCCACAGGCGCCTCAAGATGGCTATTCAATGAGGCCCAACACAAAATCATAAATGTGCTTAAAACGTTATGAGAGATTTTTGCAATTATGTGTCACAATGTATTTAATGTGTGGCCCAGAGATGCCAAAAGGCTGGACACCCCTGCCACAGAAAAGCGAAAACGAACACAGAAGGAACGTAACTCTGACTTTTTACTTCACATTTGAAAGTTAATAGGTCTCTAACTGTAATGGAAAACACAACTATTAACCCAATTTGCAAACATTATTCTCGAAGTAACTGATTGAATCACAGGAAATGTATTGTTAATGAGGAAGAACAGCAAGAACTGCCTGCAGAATCCATGCCCTATGAGACACACCCGCAGCCCCTCTCCTGGGGAGGCATCTCCACGCTGTGATGTCTCTACTTTCAATGGAGCTGCCACTGCGCAGTTCCAGTCAAGGTTTAAATACTTCCAAACCAAAATATTTTACTCCAAGGTCCATGCTTGTATTTTTTTTTTTTCTTTTTAATCAACAGTATGTCCTTCCTCCAGTTTGGCACCCATGAGTGACTGGCTCTCGGGAAGGCGTAGCACTGTGTCGGTTTGGGTGAGAGTGTTTTCAGCACGTGAAGGACAGGGAGACTGAACAGAACGGATGTGTGGGAAATACAAATGAGAAGCCGTGTGCAGAAAGCGGCATCCATCCTTATTACCCTGGGCATGTGGGATTAGATGTCTTCCAGACAACAAGGCTCATCACTCAGCAGCGCCTGGGGAGGGAGCGGAGACAGTCCTGTGACAAGGCCACCTCCTCAGGGTTACACAACACGGGCCAGTTAAGGCTCCTCTGAGGAAAGAGGCTGGGGTTGCGGCGGGGGGGGGGGGACAGGTGTGTCCTGCGCTCTGGGTGGCACCCACGTCTCCCTGCACTCGAGTGAACTAATGCAAACTCAGTACACTAGAATGGCACCCTGGAAATATTATGTTGCAGATGCATTTCATGAACTAGCCAATCAATGAAAGTTTCCTGCTTATGGGGAGGAAATTAAACTGCTAGGACTTACAAATTCATACATATCATGACTCTGACGTCACTATCACCACAGCATGATAGAATAGAGCGTTTCTTCCATAATTTTTGTTAGGTTAATACCAACATAAAGAGTTGATGAGTCCGTTTAAGAGACACAGTTAAAATGCAGTTTTTGGTATCTTCCTCAAATAACCGTCCCTGTGGTATTAAATAGTGAGCTGTTGGTTTCCCAGAGGACATGAGCTGTGTGCACATTTGGGGGCTACAAAGATGAAGGAAGAGTGGTGACCTCCATCACATTGACCCTGGGACCACCCAGCAGGCTTCATGGGCCTGAGTGTGAAAAGCAAATGAAAACTGAGGCACTCACACAGACATATTCCAGCTGGGGATGGCTCTCCTTGCACTATCCAGCTGTTTAGGAAAAAGAGCATCGTTCATGGGTGCACTGCAGAGAATCCCATGAGTGAGCAGGCGCAGCCTGTGGAGTTAGGTGCGTTCTGACTTCAGGTCAAAGCTTCTCAGGCCTGAACTCTTGTTTGAAGGGCTTTGCAGAAGATTGAGGAACTGGGTCTCTTCCCCCAATGCCAAACTGGGGTTGCTCTGCCTGGGCAGATACACTGACCCAATGCTCGGCAAAGTGCCCTTTTAAAACATGCAATCATTTGATTTATCACCTGGTCGAAATACTAATTTTCCTCCCATTACTTTAAACAGATTTACATGCTTCAAAGCAGGAGGGAAAAAGCATTACAAAAAGGCCAGTAAGACATCACTGCTTCAATAATCTAATAAATCAGGCCAAGCCTTTTTGGAAAAACATTGTAAAACCTCTTTGGGTAAATGAGCTGCATTTAGGATAATTAAAGACACCTTTGCATGGGATGTCTTTGCTGTGTCAACAGACAGCTGGCATGCAGAGATACCACTATGGAATGTTCTCCCTTAGATGCCACGGGCAAAGTCCTAAGCGAAGCGTAGCCCTGCAGGTGATGCAGAGAGTGCAGGCTGTGCCCTGATGTGGGCCCTGACACACTGCTTATGCTGTTTTTGTCGTCATTAGGAGGGAGTCACTTTTATGCAGAGCTTCCTTATACTCTTGCTAGGCATGTTAAATGCTGATGTTCATGGAGCCAGTTTCTGGAGGGGAGGACATGTGAGGGTGAGAAACATCGGGACCCAGAGTTGTGCGTGGGTACCAGGCACGTTCTGACACTCCATGCAGCAGCCGAGACTTCGACAGGAGTTCACCTGTGGCTGGGTGGGGCCAGGAGGACATGCAGGCCCTATTGTGCCCTGCTGAATGCAATGCGGGGCCGAATGATGGGAGCTGGTGTTGGGCAAATGTCCCGGAAGGGAAGGTGCACTTGGAAGGATGACCTTTCCCATCTATTAAATTTCACTGAGGCTACAATGTTCCTCTCTCATTAATGAATGTTTTCCAAGGGGAAAATAATATTTACAAAACTGTTAGCTCGTCTAGCTGACAATTTAAAAACACTGACCTTTATAATTATTCTTACAATGTCATCACTGCCATTGTCACTATACTTCCTCCTGAGACCCAAGATGCACAGCCACACCTGGCCCAATGGTTACAGCTCTTCTATGACTTGGAACAGCCCGTCCTGGGACTGTGGAGTTGGCTGCTCACAGAGTGTGCCCGCGTGTCCCCCACAGTCACTCTGGGCACCCTGCCTGCCTACTGGTGACCCATTCAAAACGCGCTCTCCTATTTATGTGGTGCTGCCTGAGAATACCAAGCCCCTTCTTACCTGTGTGGTAAAACTTCCCTGAAAATCCAAGGTTGAAGGTAAAATTTGCAACCTGAGTGCGCAGTAAATTTTGAGTCTCTAGTAATGCCTGAAATAAACAAGAAATTAACATGATTTTAGAAAAATAAATATGAAGCTTTGGGATGCCTCTTTTTCACATGTGTATGCATGAGTGAAACAAAACATGAACTCTGCCACTTTGGGGGGGTGTCTGACGGGTACTGTCACGCGCTGCTCCTCTTCACGTATCACAAGCACTGTCCTTATCAAGTTCATGGACATTCACCCAATTCAGAGGCGGTCAAGTCCTGAGCACATGCTCAGTGGCTGAGAGGCAATTCTCTGACACACAGCACTAAAATCACTTTTTATTTCTGTGTGAGATTTCTTGGACTCCAGATTATTATACTTATTTTCTTGGGGAAAATTTTCAGAATTACTAGATATAGACAAGTCCTGTATTTGTTGGAATAGAAGGATCACTTCTGTTGGAGTAGTAATTTAGCATTTTATTTAAACATGGTACTTCTATCATTTTTAAGGCACAATTATTGAGTTTAAAGCTTGGGGTTTTACTTAACAAACTGAGGAGCCATGTGTACTATGTAAGATGTTGATGGCAAATCTTGAATATGGACAGAGAGGACAGGTAGAAAGTAGATGACTGATTTCAGAAAGAAAAATCTCTAAGTGTGGCAAAAATTTCCCTAACTTCTTGATCTGTGATTAATCCATGTTGATTTCTTGATTGTAGACAGGGTGTGAATACATTGACAATAAACTCAGAGCCGGCCCGGCCCTGTCACTTCCTGCCCATCCCTTCTGCGTCTACGCCTGCAGCATGACTCGGGGACTCCCGCACCCTGGCCTTTTCAGTTTGCTTATTGATTCAGATGTTTTTTTCTACTTTCTGTAGCCTTTTAGAGAGGACTGACTTTGTTCTGACAGACAGGAGACACCCACTTCAAACCAGGGACATTAATAAGATGGATCCCTGATGGCTGCTCTCCATGGGGCAAGGGGAGCGAGGAGCCGGGGGTGCAGACCACTTCTGCTGGGATCATGGCGCCAGAGCGCTTGCTTCAAAATTTGTGACCTAACTACTTACTTCCCCAGGATCAAGAAGGCTGTCCTGAAAATTAGTTTAATTAAAGAAAAAACAAAAACAAAAACAACTAACAGGTTGATAAGGTACATAGCGATTGTCCAAGATCACAGTTATCCTGGGTGTAATTCTGGCCAATCTTATTTAAATATTATCGTTTAAATAGAAACGGAAAAAATAATTAATTTGACTCAGTTACATGAAATATATCTTTCTCAAAAAGAACAAACTCAATATTAAAAAATGGGTGGAGTTAAAAATAAGCTCGGTGAACTTGTTAAGCTGACTGGTAGGAAATACTGTGGAATAGAGCTTTAGAATAAAACCTAGAATTTTCTTCCTAGTGAACTCCTTCTTCTGGCTTTCTTACTTTATCAAGGCATAGTCCCTGAGCCTCCATATCTTGAAACAGTTTTTTAAAACGTTCCCCGTTTCCCCTCCTCTCCTCGCCACTCCCACCCCATCCACTCAGCAGTCTACCTCTGGGCTCTGGAAGCCACCCCTCCATCTGCACCCGGTTCCCCTGTGGATGTGCTTCCTCCATGGCAGGCCTCCTGGTCTCCTTTCCCGGCTCCTAAATCACTGCCCTCTGCCCACTGTGCTCAGGCTCCCCCTCCCCGCCTTCCCTCCGCCCCCCAGTCAGGCTTACACCCCCAGCTGCCCTGTGCTGCATCCCGGGGCCCCGGGTTAGGGACTCCGCGGGTCACCTCACTCCCCTCACCCTCTGCTCCCCTGTGAGGTGGGCTCTCGCATCACCTGGCTCTCAGGGTGCCTATTCCATTGTAGCGGGGCCCGGCACACAGTAGGGGCTCAGGGCCTGGCACACAGTAGGGGCTCAGTGAGCGCTGTTAACGAGCGCCCCGCAGGGCATTCTCTCCCACAACTGGGTGCCCGGGCCCCACATTTCCAGTTCAGACCTCGTGTCCCAGTTTCCCTGCATTGCCCTGCCTCAGAGCGGCCCCAGCGCAGGCATTCCCGGCCTCCCCTCCTGGTTCTCCATGCTCCAAAAGCCCCAGCCGCCCCCAATCCTCCCAACCCCCCCAAGTCCTCCCTAGTCCTCCTCCCCAACCCAGCCCAGCCTTTAAAGACCCAGCCAACCGCCACCTTTTGCAGGAAGCCTTCCACCACATGCTTCTCAAAGCTCTCTCTTCTCTCCGCAGCAACTCCCTCAACCATCTTTCTTAGGATTCACACCATTTTCCACTCCCCTTATCACTCTGCCTCCTTTCCTCCTGCGGGTCTATAAGCACCTGCAGGAGGTCCAGCGTCCGCTCTCAGTCACTAAATGTATTTTCATACATGTGGAAAGTGTTCAAAACGTGATAGAAACCCCCATCGATGCACAGCAACGCAAACTGAATCAGGTGCCTTTGCTGTGGTCACTAACGTGTCCCTGACGGTAAGTGCTAACCATGGTTCACGGACCAGAGGACCCTGGGGGCCTTGGATGGGGTGCTGCATCCTGCCACCACAGGGACTGCAGGGTGCCTGGTGACCTTGTGTTACAGATCCCGGGTGACATGTTCCTCCACCTGGGCAGGGACTTTCTCCCCTTGTGCTAAGGAGCCACCTGAAGAACACGCCGCCTTTCCCTGCCCACTGCTCTGGTCACAGTCTGTGGACACGGACTCCTGACTAAGGCGGGAGTAAAAACGGCCATCTCTGTAAACAAAAACCAAACAAACGGACAAAAAAAGCAAATCCTAACAGGTGCCAAGCCTTCTCCCCTCACTGTGAGTAGACGTTCTTTGATTTTCAGAATTCAAGGACGGCAAGTTCCCACGTCTTCCCACAATAAAGAGAGAGACACACAAGTGTTAATGAACATGCACAGAACGACCGGAGCTGTCCCTTGAACCCTCCCCCACGGCCCCTCTATTAAACTGAATTCACACACGGGGAGAAGGAGGCTGGGGAGGCTGAATGAGCTACAGGAGTTTCTGGAGTGGAGACATGCCTGGCGAACAAAGCGGCCGAACGACGCACCTAGCCAATCAATGAACTAATCAGTTAATTGCAAATTGTTAGTGGCGCAAAATTAATCGTATTACATGCTATTATTGAAAGTAACGCACAGAACCTGCCCTGCAGTGGGGCAGGTACTGAGGCCTGTGATGGACTCTGAGAAAGCGGCCGTTCAGTTGCGGTCGGAGAGGGAGAGGCCGGCCCCGCCAAACACGGGGCTCGGGGGCAGCGGCCCAGGCAGGTGTCGGAAGGACCGTGGTGTCTCCCAACACACCACCTCCCTGCATCTCGCTCAGCAGCGACTGTCACCGGGTGCACTGTGAGAGTTATCACATCGCGCAACACCTCACTGTTCAGTCAGGGCCGGCCCTCTTTTCCCTTCAGGGGTGTCCAGCCATGGCCCGCAGGCTGATTTGATTGCTATCAACTTCAGCTGATCCACCCACCCGACTGTAAGCATCGTCCAGCGAGAAATCTCCAGCACGAAACTTCGCAAATCACTTTTGACACGTTCGAGCAGTCAAAGCACCTTCTCCATATTCTGCACGAATCTTTTTTTGCATTTCAGTTGCATTTTTACCTTTCTTGAAATAATAAAGCATAATATGCTGAAGATGTTGCCTATTTTATTCCATCTTCAATAGTAAAATGGCTACACAAAAATTCACCAATTTTGGTAAGTTTTTTTAAATGCACGCTAATATGACAGCTGTCATAATATAATCTAACAAAATTGTTTCGAAGGAATAAAGACTACTAAGTGCTACTAGAGCCATCTTACAAACGGAACAAACCTTCCGCCAACCCAGTTAACCTCCTAATTACTATTTGACTAACGATGGATCATTTAACATTATAAAAACCTCATGAAGTATTAGAATTTGTTAAACAAAAGTCCTCTTGAGTTCTGTACTTGCGCAAACGAACTAGTAGCTAGTAGTGCTCCAAAATAAGTTCAAGGAAGACGTTTCATAGACCACAGGGAGTTTCATTTTATCACCTGACTCTGAACTTGGACACGTGAATACCTCTTACCCTGGGCCCCTGGGCCATGAAGGAGATAAAACTCCCTCAAAAACTCTCAGTCTCACCTTCTGCATTATTTTGTGTAAATCTCTGGTATCACTTTGAGAGATTGGAGGTTGTCTTTATTCTTCCTAATCACTACATCTGTTAGCAAGACATTATTTTTCTACATATCCTTGTTAATTACTGACATATTCCATGTTTACATAATACACTTTTTGGGGCAATTTCCGTGGTGACATTTGACGGCTAATAGGAAGCAATTTGCTTTCCGGTACTAAGTGCATGGAGACTCCACGCCCCGGGCGCGGCCCGTGGTAAACATGGGACCTCGCTCACCCTGGTGAGAGGTCCATGCGCCCCGTCGCGGGTGGGAGCGCCTGCGGTCTGCGTTGCTAACTGCTAATGAGACCTCAGCTCCCACTGCTCTGAAGCCCGACACTAACTTCATTTTAATGAGTTCATTATTTGCTGTCTTCTGAAAGGGAGACAACAAATGTTCCTTCAATGAAAGGTCAGAACACCCTGGCGGAGGGCAGGGAAGAGGTTCTCCGCGGCAGAGGGACTGAGACATGAGTCCGCCTCTCTGGGAAGCCGAGCGGGGCGGGGGACAGGTGTGCTGTCTCAGGAGTGCGGACAGCAGTGAGTTTCCGGGACGTAGGGGCCCCAAAGTTTAAGATAAGTGAGACCACCACAGCAAGAGAGCTGATGGGTGGAAGGTCTTGTAAAAGGAGATCCGCCCGATTAGTTAAAGCGGCTCTACCCCTGACCACAAGGCGCGCGGATGCGCAGGGCCGGTCCTCGCAGGACGGAGGGGCTGGGACGCACAGGCCAGAGGACAGCCGGGAAAGCGCCTCTCATATATTTTGTCGCAGGCTGTGAGGCGGAGCCAGAACCACAGGGAGTGGGGGCGCTGGTTTTGATAACGCGATGAGTAAGTGGACCGAGCAGGAGACAGAAGAACGAGCGTGCGCAGAGGGAACCGACTGGCTGCCCGCTGGGGCGGCCCTGCAGTTCAGGTGCTCTTCGCACTCGCAGGTGCCTCTGACCACGGGGAGGGGGAGGTTAAATAATACACAGTCCTGTCGGAAGGCATGGTGTGATCAGCGTGCTGCTCACGCCCATTGTCACACAAATGAAACGAGGAGATTTAAGCCTTATCGACGAAATGGATCATCTGCACCCCCAAAATAGGGTGGTTAGGTTAAAGCCCGAAACGTTTTATTTTGCTCTGATGATGCACACAGCCCACACGGGGGTCACTCTTGCCCCGTGTGCTGCTTTCTAATGGAGATCTGAGTCTTTCATAACATAAACTGTGTGCTTCATCGGGCATCTCCCTCAACAACTCCATGTGTGGAGTCTGCTGTGCACTTTTTATGCTTCTAGCGTTGTTCCTGGATGAGCACATCTATGTTTTCTTCAATAAGCGTTTAGGTTAGAATGTTTTTAGATTTACAGAAGGTGGCGTGGAGACTGTCAGCATGCCGACAGTCACTGTGGCCTGCATTAGTACTGCACACGCATCCCAGCTAGTGATCAGTATTGCATCCCGTCTCCTGCAGAGGTTTTTCGTGAAACCTCAAGTCACCCAGGTGACTCAGCCCTCCTACAGCCCAGATATGGTGCCCTGTAACTTCTGACTTTTCCCAAAACTAAAATCACCTTTGGAAAGGAAGAAATTTCAGACCATTGATGAGAGTGAGGAAAATACGACAGGACAGCTGATGGTGATTGGGAGAACTGTGTGAGATCCCAAGGTGCCTACTTTGAAGGGGACTGAGGCGTCATTGTCCTATGTACAATGTTTCTTGTATCTTCTTCAATAAATGTCTCTATATTTCATAGTGCATGGCTGGATACCTTCTGGACAGACCTCATATAAGCTTGAGTTATTCAGCTTCACCTTATCCCTATGTGTCTCTTGTTGGTCTTTAATCTCTCTCTTCCATGGTGTGGCATCCCCTGGGTCAGCTGTAGCTTCATCTCCTTTGGGCAGATGCCTTCCTCTATTCTAGAACATTAATAGTCAATATGTGATAACGTATATTAAAAAATAATCTGATGAAGTGGTTATTTACAAAACAAAAAAACTGCGACTCAATCTCTTTGTTTTGGAAGGAAACTTGGTAAGAGATTCGGTATGATTTGCATTTTGAATGTAATAGGAGTATATCTACCATTTCATGTAATTATTTATTTTGAATGGCTTTTTGTTGGCTAACAGTGATTTTCTTGTTTTCATATGGAAAAATAGGAAGAGTGCTTGGTTTCTGGAAGCAGTTCCGGTAGCTTGTTCCTGTGCTTCCTTCAAGACTTCTGGCAAATCAACAGTGGGGGTTCAGAAGGGGCTGCCCCAGACATGCCTTCGTGGTATGTGGGTGGTTTTGAGCTAAAGGCAACATATTATTTTGCATATGACTATCATTATTGCTTTCTAGAGTTATACTTTTAATTCATAAGCATAAATAAAAGAATTAAAAACATTTATATAGATATGGAATTAATACTACCCATGTATAAAGCACACCTTTATTTTTCCCTCAAAAATTTGGGCAAAAAAAGTGCGCATTATACACAGCAAAATATGGTAGTTAATGGCTCTCAGTTTTCCGGTTACTCAGCAAGCTAGAACTCACTAGATATCTGTGATGAGCTAACCAGGAGCTGCCAAACTGAATGGAGAAAAGCACAGACATCTCCACAGATTCTTGAACTGCCGCAGAAAAGTCTCTGAATACACAACCCGCTTTTCTCAGAATAGTTCACTACAAGGAGGGTCTGATCCAAGGCTGTCACAGACCAGTGAAGTGGACGCGGGTTGTGCCCTGAGCGGCCACAGTGTATGCTGAGCTGGCTGCTCTGGTGCCCCTTGCAGAGATGCTCCTGCTGGGCTTGCCAAGCAGTGTGCAAGGTGTCTTTTTTCCTCACTGCACTGCCTCCAGGCAGGGGGCTCCGCAGGTGAGACTCGGCTGTCTGGTGACACCGTCAGGTGAAGCCAGAGCCCGGCAGTGCCATCAAGGGGGCCGCGAGCTCAGGATTTGCACACAGAATACACACCGTGACTCCACCAAACTCATGTCAGCATGAATCAAAGAGATTAGAATCATAATAATCTCTACTGTTGATTCATTTCCATAAACTGATACCTCTGCTACGTTCCTGCAGAAGCAATAAAGGTGAAAGTATGTTGACATCTTTTTTGTATGAAATAACTATTATCATACAATGCAATTCTGACACTGAAACTCAGGGTTAGTTTGAATGAGCATCTAAATCAGACACAGGGATATGGTCATTCCCTGTGGCCCAGAGCATCCCTTCCAGGCCGGCAGATGTGCCTGGGGACCAAGGAGTAGTAACTAACCCTGATATTTCTGTGTGAATTTTACTTGAATTCTCCGAAGTCACATTCCAACATTCATTTTAATTGGAATGACTTTGTTTACATTGATTTCCCACAATGTGTGGTGACATTCACAAATTTGAACACTTTCTTTACAACGGCAATTCTTTTGTGAGCTCTTCTCCGTTACTGTGCATGAGACCTGGTTGTTGTCTTGGTGTGTCCGAACGGCAGTGCCGGGGGTGGGGGTTGGAGTGGACGCGAGGGTTGTCCCGTTGGAGAGAGCATTCTGAAACTTGGTTTTCCTGCCCCTGTCGTGGGGGTAAAGCGTCCTCCCTGGGGGAATTCCTGGGAGCCCCGGACGAGGTAAACATTGGAGACCAGCCGTGCACACGTCGTTTTATGTGTCAGGAAGCAGAAAACTGGAAGAACCCTAAGATGGCGAGTTTCCCATTGGAAGCTCGTACAGAGACGGGGCTCAGGCTTTCTGACCCCTCGTCTCGCTGCTGTGCTTTTCCGCCGCCTTATGTCTGCTGTGCATCACAACAAGGACCTTGTGCCTTGGAGTTGGGTACGGCGTGGCCTTCTTGGGCGGCCACTCAGCCAGAGGCCCCACAACGGGGCGCGGCTCTGTCCCTCGCTGTGGGCCCAAACTTCGCACAGAGGTGAGAATACATCTCACAATCGCCTGTTACAGACATGGAAGACTAGGAGAACACACTGCCAAAGGCGTGTCAGCGTGGGCAGTGTTTCCCATGGCGTCGCCATGCCGAGTGCAGCCTCTGGTTTGTCCTCAGTGCGTGGGGCCTGTGCGTCAGCGGTGGGTGGATGAGCCGTCAACGTCTCTGATCTGCATTTCACCGAGATGTTTAACCCCCTGCTCGTCTTTGCAAATGTGCTGATAGGCTGTACTTCCACAAGGGTCGGTGGGTCATGGTCACTGGCCTCTTCCTACCTGGCACCTGTGAACTCTGTCCCATGCACGCACACCACCAACTCTCTCCATCTGTGCCAGCCGGGGGCCCGCCAGCCTCACTCCATTGGACAGATGAAGAAACGAAGGCTCAGGGAGAGGCAGTGTGCCGCCCGACATAACAGCTGGTGGGGGCAAAGCTGGGCTTCGTCACCGGGGTCCTGGCAGGATCCCTGGACCCGGCTGCTGGCATGCTGGGTACCACGGGGGTGCCCCTGGGCACCTGCCCACTCGCTGTGCCGTCAGCTGTGAAGAAGGCCTGACAGGATATGCTCTATGGGAAGGGCTGGGAGCCGCCCTGGCCCACGGGAAGCGTGCAGGGAAGGTGAGGGGTTGACACTGTCGGGATCGAGGCAAACGTCATCACCACCATGAGGACCTGTGTCCATGGCACAAGGACATAAGTGAATACTCTGAGGAGAACGTGGGAGACAAGGAGGCCGGGCAGGCCCCGAAGGTCCAGGAAAGGGGCAGATCTTCAAGGACAGAGCCTCTTCCTGGGCACCTGATGTTGGCAAGTGGGGAAGCCCTAAAGTCTAAGGAGTGGATATAAGAGCACAGGTGTCCAGGGTGATAGCATTTCAAGGGCTGGGAGACCCTCCTGAGCGTCCCGTCTTCTCTCTTTCCTGGAGAAGACGTTGGGAGGTAATTTCAGGTAACAGGTGGTCCAGGGGGTTTTGACGCAATGGTCCTGACATGGGGGCTGAAGAGGACAAGTGCTCACGGTGGGGGTCCTCACGGCTGGGGGGGGGGGCATCTGGGAGGCTGGGGCAGGTGATCGATGAACAGACCGGTACTTTTCAATCCTCCTTTTTCCAATCATGGTTTAAGTGGCAACGTGGCCGGCTCTCTGGAGCATGTTGAAAACCTGTGAGTAAGTGTGCATCTGCTATTCTTTTATCAACAGGATGCACGTTTGCCATTCTGTGTTGTGACCCAACAACATGGACGATAAAGTTGTTTCAAAATACTAAAACGTATGCTTTTCAGAAGCTGTATTTTATCAACCTGATTCACTCCTAAATAGCATGGAAGCTGCATCATCTGACGTTAAGTGGGAGTTGATTGGACCGTTATCCTAAGTCAAAGAACGATAAAATGAGGGTAAAGTTAATGGACGTAAATTACAGATAGCGTGGGAAAATCAAGGATCTCCATTTTAACATTTTACCTGATTTCCAAGTAATTCAGTCTTTCACTACTCTTATATACTGCCTCGTGAGGACAGTTCCTTCTTAGAAGTCTGCTAAGAAATCAGATCTCTGCCGTAATCAGCTTGTGATGACAAATCACAGAGATACCAAGGACTCCTCTCCAAGCGTGCAGAGAGAGCTGTGATTAGGCCCACTCCAAGTGGGCTGACAATCATTTGAAAAAGATGGAAAAGTAAAATGAAACAAGCCCAAAGCTCCTCCAGGCAGAGACTTAAAGCTCTGTCCCCATTGTCTCAGTCTCGGTATGACACTCATTTTTATGCAAAAACTCTTTCTCCTTTTCCAGTTTTCTGCACCCAACTTTTTACATGCTTCCATCTTTGAAGAGCTGCATCTTTCCGGGGCCTTCCCTGAGCCAGTCCCTGAGCCATCAGAGACTGTGATGGCCTTCCCTGGCCATCACAGTCTCTGATGTCCTCCTCGGAGCGCTCCCTGACCTTCTGCTCATCACTCATCTCCCTCTTCCTGGCAGCAGCACACGTTCTAGGTGGTTCTCCAATGTAGCCGGTCTCCTCTGAGGGGCCCACAGGCTCTCCAACCCTCTCAGGGTTCTCATGGCTCAGCGGAGTTACCCCCCACAGAGCTGATGGCTGGTTCAAGTGCTGCCGTGTGGGGAGGCCGGTTGTCTGTTCCCACCTCGACTTTTGGGGCTGCTCTGCTCCCTCTCCTGAGCCTGCACTTCCGTCTGGCTTCTCGATAGAAATGTGGGAGCTGACACACTGGCCTTGCTCCCTGTAATGGAGTCTGACCAGGTCTGACCACGGAGGAGCAAGCATGCCTGGACGAAGGGCAGCCCAGGAGAGTGGGCTCTGCTTGCTCCTGCACTGGCACGTGGCACCCCGACCTCTACAAATGGAGCAAACGTCCTCTGCCATGTCTCCCTTGTGGATCTCATCTCCAAAGGCCTTATTTATTTTGAGTAGCTAAAAATAAAATAATTTAAAAATATAATCACTGAAAATAACTTGCACTAATACAATGCTGCATCCCATTAAGGCAAAAAAACTAATTGGAGTTTTTTTTATTTTAATCATGATCACACTTCATATTCTACTGCTTACTAATTATCAACACGGGGGACACCTCAGGCTCCTCGGTGGGGTCTTCCACCCAGGACGGGCGGTTTCCCGGCCTGCCCAGCTGCTCCGGCCCCTGGAGCAGGAGGACACTTTTGGTCCAAACGTGGAGCTTGGCTGCCCTCGGTGCAGTGGACACGGCGGCGGCTTTCTGAGCCCTGGCGGATGAGACCCAGTGCCACTGTCATCTGTACACACAGCCACCCCCACACCTGCCCACCCTCGGGCAGCCCCGATGAGTGTGAGGTGAAACGTGGCTCCTCGGTGACAGACACCTTAGTCCAGGGGACCACGCGGGATGTGGGCGGCGTTGCCTCAGCCCTTCACATTTCATCCTTTTCGGGGCTAATTGGGCAAAAAATTGCTAAGATTATTTCTAAATTGGTGATTGGAGGAAAAGTGGGAAATAGTTTAACCTTTTTCACAGGAAAATTAAGCAGCAACCAATTTAATTATCAGATGATCAGTCTGAAATATAGTTGAATTTACAAGGGTGACTAATTTTCATGGCCATCACAGTCTTACCATAATAGGAGAACTTCCACAAGGACTGATTCTTTCATTTTAAATTGCTGATGTTTAATTTGATTAAGTTGAACAGCTACAGCTTTTAATGTATCATTAACTCTACGAACATTCGCTGAATACCTATGTGTGTTTGGTGTGGGGCCGCCTAAAAAGAGCTCGTTTGTCACTCCTTCTGCTCACGGTTTACTCGACGTTTGTGGGGTGAGTGCGCTCCCTGAGTCCCTATGTTAATAGTTTCGATCTTCCTCTTCCCTGGACCCGTACTTCACCCAAGAACCCCTCCTGGTCTCCATGAGAACATTACATGGCACCCCGACCCGAAGCTGTTGCATCCGCCTCCACTGGATTCACCTTCTGTCTTTACAGATATTTGACAACTGTAAGTGGTGGTCACGTACTGTGACCATCTTGGAAAGACGTAGGCCACAGCTCCGCAGAGTCCACAGGCAGCGTGCTCCCTGACGCTGCTCCAGCCCACACACCACCCCATCCTCCGGCCTTGCCCTGCGCGGGTCCTACGAGGTGCTGTTCTCCCGGTGCTGATGGAATTTGCCCCCTAGCCCTCCCACCGGCTTCGGAGCTGCACGGATTTGAGACACAGCCACAGCCGTGTCCCTGCTCCGTTGGCCCTTCACTAAATAACTCCCGAGTGGGACCTCACAGTTGGGGTGGCTGGGGGAAACCCATCAAATGCCCTGAGTTCACCACTCACGTGCTTCCAGAAAAGTCTGTTCTGGACAAGTTGCTCCTACACAGGATAGGGCTGTTAACACGCTGTGCTCTCCTGAAAATGTTAATTACTTTGCTGAAAACAGATTATCAAACGAGAGAGAACTGAGTGTGGGGGGGGGGCACTTGCAGCTGGACTCTCATTGCAGAATCAATCGTTAAAATCCGTGTGGAGGTCAGACTAGTACTAACTCTTCAGCTGCACTGCTGTGGCGCCTGCCTGTCCCTTCCACTCACCCGGCACACTCTGCTGGGACCAGTGTCCTCGAAATCAAAGGGATGCTATTTGGTGACATTTTAAACTTAATGAATTGGGTCCTACAGGGTGTGCGGGATTTTTTTTCACTGTTATAGTGAGCACAAGTTATGAAGTCCCAGCTTCCTATAATGTACGGACATCTACAAGCAAAGGATACATATGAAGAATCTGTCAAGAAATGAACATACGATATAAAGGGGAGACAACTTTTAAACTTAATACACTATATAAAACAAAAAAGTACAAGATTCACTGACGAAGAATGAGAAACAGATGCAAGCGAATTAGAACATAAGGAGGTAAAGTGTATGTTTAAAGCCCCATGTACATTAAGGTTCCTTGATGACCCATGAAATGTCAAGCCATGTCCTTCAGTCCTGGCTCTGAAAATCCACTTAAATGCGGCAGCAAAATTAACTGTGCTTTCGAAAATATACTGGAGTCAACCTTTATACTTGATCTGGGTGAAGGAATTCCAGTGAGAAAAGAGAGCAGGTGAGCCCACAGACTGAGGTGCTGGGGTGCTAGTTCTGTGATGGAACATCAGGTGATTTGCAGTGACATTGGGCCATAACATCAGGTCGTGACAGTTTAAGATGCTGGTTCAAGTTCCCATCAGATAACCCGGCTGCTCGTAAGTGAAAGCTGGGTATCAGTGACAAATGGGCAAACATTACATTTTGCTGATTGTAAAAAACGGTCTCAGGGACACCTGGCTTTAATGGGCATGATGTCTGGATTGTAGAGTTGACATGTTATCGTCTGTTTTATGATGAATATTATTGACAGTTACCATCAATTACTACTTGTTTATTGGGTTGTACTTTGTGTTTTATTTTGTTTTCGGAATAACAGATTAGCCCTAAGATTTCCGTGGTCATTCTAGGTGGGTCATTAAACCCCCTTCCACTTTATCCACCCTCCCACATGCAAACTTTGTCTCTCTCTCGTTTTGCTATTTATGTATCCTATCTGTAAATTCTCTGCAGAACTATCCCAATTTTTCCCCTAAAGTTAACAAACTGAGGGCACCGTTTTTGAGCACTTAATGTTCCCAGTGGGCACCGAGGTAAGAGCCCCGTGCAGACTGGCTCACGGACTCCTCGCAGTGACTCTGAGTGAAAGAGGCGACCTCTTGGTGGTCGTGTGGAGATGCTGGTGGCGAAGGAGGATGGAGGCAGATATTCCCGGGGGGATTTCGGATGCCCGATCCTCAGTCAGTCTGGACCGGATGTTAGAGGTGCTGAAGAGGATCCAACACTACTCAGGTCCTTAGCACAAACGTTGGCTGGTGGATTTGCTACCAGAGGATAATAATTTTAAATACGCAGGATGGATCCTTTCCCGAAGGGGGGCTTGCTGGGCGCCCTTGGTGGGGACAGTAGAGGGGACGCCTGGCAGGTGGTTGGTAGTGAGTCCGACCTCAGGGGAGAGAGGTGGGCGCAGGCTCAGATTTGGGGCATGGTAGCCCACATGCAGCTGCTGACACCGGCTAGTGATCGCCCTCATGTCGCTGGAGGGAAAAGAAAAATAACGAAGGGCTGAGCTGGGACCAAGGGCGGTGACATTTCACTAGGAGAAATTAGATGGAGCAAAGAGAGACAGGTGGAAGGAAGAGAGGTAAGGACAACGAGATGATCACACGCCCGAATCAGTGAGGAAATAGGCAGCAAGCAGGGGACCATCCCTAGAGGCAGGGCCCAGCCTGGAGAGGCTCATGGAACAGGAGCCAGAGGGTGTCAGAGCCTTGAGCAAGAACAGCTTCCTACAGAAGGAGGAGGGAGCTGGACTGCCCTGAGTGAAGACCTTTGCATGAACGAGTCCAGTGGAAATCCAGGTAACTAGGGGAGAATTTTGTGTTGGGCAATTTTCACAAATAGGTGGGAGTAGGAAAACTAGCTTACAAAGCTAGAAGAGCAGGGCTCCATCACCACTCCCAAAACTCCAGTCAGGACGGGGCTGCTTCCCTGAACCCGGATGAAAAGGGCTCTGGTCAGAGGTGATGCCTGAGCGGGACGGGCGCTTCCTCCAGGCAGTTGGCCAGAGAGTAGCAACGCTGGCAGGCGATGACGTTCTTGTCCTCTCCCCTCCTGTCAAGTCCGCGGTGGCTCACGGGGCGGCCCTCACCCGGACACGGGAGTGAGGGGAAGCTTCCTTCGGACACCATAGGACAGACAGAAATTTCGGTCCCAGCTTTAACAAAATGTATCATCTTCTCTCTTCTAGATGGTCTTGCTCAAGAATTATGGGTAAAATTACATTAGACTGTCTAATTAAATGATAGTGATGTATAGACTTGGACCGGGAGGTTCCGTGAAATCATCGTGGACGTATTGTATATTTTCACGATCACCTGTGTTCTCTGGTCTTCTGACCGACGCTCATTCACTGCACAAGCAGGAGGCAGCCACAGATTTCCACCGCTACTGTCACAGAAGTGTGACCTTTGGCCGAAAACAGTCAAATTCACTACTTGGAAGATGAATTTTTACATCCTTTTTAGTCTTCCAAAAGACAGCTTTTCCTCAAAGGCCACAACCCTGGATGCTATAATTCTGCTAATTGTACAAGCAAACAGGTTTCTCTTGAACCTGTATTTCTTTGATTGCTAGGAAATGGTTACACGTCCCTTCAAACATCTGCTTTCCGTTTACGTTTATCCTTCGTTTTTGTCTCGGTGCTATCTTTTCACTTTCTCTGTGGAGATTTTAGGGGGCCTAATCTTGCTGGGAAAAGTTCATTTTTAATGTGAAATGTTATAAATTTTAAGTAGTTAAATGTATCTCTAATTTTTAATACATTTATTTCCTCTTCATACTGCTGTATGTTTTATTCTACATTCTTTTTTAAAATCTTCAACATTGCAATCTAACTGTAGGTTCTTTTGATACCTCGTGTGGAATGGGAGTGCTCAACCCCCACAGGCCACGGGGTCACGCAGTGGCCTGGGCCCGGCCTGAGGACGAGGGCCGCCACCTCCCGGGCCCGTTGAGCCCCCATCGGCGACGGCCGCAGGGAAGAGCTGCACTGCAGGGACACTGGCGGCAGCCATCTGTTCGGTCTTCTGGGTGGTGTTTGAACAGCATTTATCCAGCATTTCAAACTTCTAAAAAACTGTTTTAGGATGAGTCTGAACTCACTATGGTGGTTGCAGAACTAGTTAACAATTTTGACGAGCTGTGAACAACCTAGCAGCTCAATATTAGAAGTCACTTGTCTTTTGACGCCAATGATGACACTATCTTGACTCTAATAAAATTGTGACGTCGGCACACGGACACACCAATCTGTTGTGTGCCCCCACGGGGGGGGGTCGACCACAGGTTCCCCTCCTCCTTTGCTCCTGCAGGTACTGTCCCCTTGTCCCGAGCGTCTTGATCCAGGGGACCAGGCCAGCCTCCGGTTTCCGGCCTGCCTGCAGAAGGACCCAGACAAGCACCATTGTCTGAGGACCCAGGGGCAACCTGTCCTCTGGACACCCCGTCACCTCCTCCCACAGCTCTGGTCGTGCCCTCTGTCCCAGGCGCAGCCCTGATGGGGCCCTGCCTGGTGTGTGGTGTCTGTCCCCTGGACTATGAGCACCCAGGACTAACCACCCCCTGTCCTGGGCCAGTCACCTGCCAGCACCCCCATGTGCTGGGGTAGTCCCTGGGCCACCCACGAGGTGAAGGGCAGGGGGCCCAAACACGAATAGAATGCACACAAGGATTAACACATCACCCCAACAGGTTCAGTCACATCTGAAGCACTCAGATTATGTAAATGGAAATATGCAGGACTCAAAATTCAACTACTTTCTTCCAAAGACCCAAGCCTTGAATTGACTGGGAGAAAATACACAGATGTCACCTTGCTAACGGGCGGCCTCCCATACATGTTCTTTAGATCGCTAAGGGGTGTCAGAGGGTTGACCCCGCTGTGGCCCCCTGGGCCTGCCAGATCCCCCGGGTTCCTTCTGCCTCTCACGCCAGGCTGCTCCCCCAGTGTGCCGGTGCTAACACAGGGCTCTTCCTGAGAGACCCAGGACACCTCTGGCGGTGACCCTGCATCAAGGGGCTTCTCCTCAGTCCCTCTAATCGTTCCAGAACTGCTCTGCAACCTGAAGTCCATCCTCCCTCCTGGTCCCCTTGCCCCCTCACCTCCCCCTGGGCCCTACCTCCCCTCAGCCTTCCAGTCACGTGGCATGCCCCAACTTGGCATCTGCCCCAAAGCGCCCCAACGACACAAGGACCTTTGGGAGACTGGATTACCCCTGGTTTGGAATGTTCCCTTTCTTTTCCCAAAAACTATTGAGCTCAGTGGCAGAACACAGTAAAATTGTAATTCACTATTTCGTCGTTTCATTTTGCGACTGGAGCGTGCCTAGTTGCACAGGGTGGTTAAGTGGTGGGTGGCACCCTTGGACTTGCAGTTTTGGGGCACAGACGAGCCTGTGTGTGTGGAAACAACAGGAGCATGCGAAGTGGAAAGAAAGGATTCCGCTGGGGAGCATTTCATGGCCTGAGGCAGGAGAACAGAAAGCCAGTGCGGTGAACGGTGAAAAGACACGGGTCACAGCTGAGGTCGGGAGTCAAGTCCACAGTCACAGGTCGGGAGCCTGCCTCTCAGGCTGGACAATCCAGGAAATGAGGGCTGGTGTTGTGTGGACGGGGGACCTGGACACTAGCAGGGGAAAGCCAAAGGGA